>JABKKP010000182.1:0-181644 GCA_013624355.1 Fusarium caatingaense
ATTTTATGTAAATATGTACAGATAGAACAGTTTGTGTCATAGAATCGTTTGAGTATCGTCTATACAGGACGATATATAGTGCCCACTTCAATAGACGCGTCGACCCGCAAGATCGATATTGGCGGTGACCTTGCCTCAGGGTATCAGATGAATTGGCCCCTAAAAGCATAAGAGACGAAATTATTTGGTCACTTTATACTAGCTTAGACTAGCACTTAGGCTACTTTATTCAACCTAAGCCTTCGAGGACAATTCTTCTGATGCCCACTTGCGTTGTTCGCCTGGTAAATCCAGTGTCACGTTCCAGTGGTAAATGAAATCACTGGGCAACTTCTTGGAACAGGATGCAGCAAGGTTGAGCTCTAGCATCTGCCCAGTTATGTTGCAATCACTGAAGCTCACGAATATTTGACGGCTTTTGAGCCTTGAGTCTAATCCGTCATATCTTCATGGCTCCGACGAGTGATTGAGTGTTGAAAATCTCGTTGGTCGAGAATGTTTTGAAGCGTCCGACTCTGGTGCTGCTGGGATGGCAAGTCCCATCCAGTTCTTCTGGCTCGGATCAACAGCCGCTTCGTGGCTTTGCCTCTTGGAGAGTCCTTTGCCAGCCTTCGTCGTACGGCCGGACTAGAGGTGGGAGTGTCGTGTCTTGGTGACACAATTGCGAAACCCTCTTGTATCGTTAAGATGGCTCTGAAGAACTCGGGAACACCACAAGGTAAGTGATGCTCCTCGTCTTCTAGCCGGATCCTGTTTTAATCATGCTCCAACACCTCCATGAAGAGCATCGATGCTTAGCCAATCGTTGTTGGGCATCCACAAGTTCTGATCAAGACCCATTCCATACTCTAATCCAGTATCTGTGCCTAACCCATCCGTACCCCCGTCATAGGCGTTGTTGATTTCCGAAATACCAAAGTCGTGACGTGGAACTATCTCGGGGACGCTCACGGCAGGCTTTACAGGTGCTTGAACTTCGGTAGTCGGGTGAGGCAAGTCTGGAGAAACTTGACTTTCAGGAACCCAGGGATCGGCGACGAGTGAGGGTGGGAATGTTGAATCAGTCATGGCGGACATTGAAACAGGAGTCATGGAGACAAATTGGCTGGGATCGTTGATGCTTGAATCGTCTGCAAGACCAGGTTGGCGTAAAGGTTGAGAATACCCATTATTGAGGGGAAGTTGGCCATCTGGCGTGGCTGATGGCACGCGGATGGCAATACCATGAGAAATCAGCTTTTCCAAATCCGCCTGAATACCTTCTGCTGTCTTTCCTGCACAACAAGACTTGATAGTGAGTAAGCAGATCTTCGCTCTTTCCATGACGGCATCCAAGGTAAGGTCATATTTCAGCGCATTGGTATGGTATGCGTAAGTCAGCACGCGAGCGCATTGGTAGGCACAAATAGCCATGTCCAAGTCAGTCACTGGCTTTGCGTTGAGCTTGTGCATGGAAGAGAAGATGTTGGCCATTGACATGGCATGTTCCACGCATTGTCGTTGACAGTGGTCCACAAAAGCATCATCGAGAGATGCCAGAATGACACGAGGAAGAGCTTCGCGAAGGCCTCCTAGAGCAAGACGGTACAGATCGATCTGACATTGATGCCACCAAACATGTATCATGATGAATATGCAGATTCGTGGAGAATACGCCCGAAGTCTCAATGAGCTTTCTGAGAATTGGAAAGAAGCAGGTAGGTGTGTCGCAAAATCGCTGAGATCTTTCTGTAGCCCCCAGATACCGGCTTGCAGTTCATCGGGCTTGGTGTTGCGGGTGAGCATAACTCGTCTCGAGAACTCCATAATTCGACGTCGCATGTGCTGTATTCGGATATGGAGAGCGAGACTTCCAATGTCTTCAGCTTGTGGGTTGCGAGGCTTGTCGGGTTCGTGGATAAGTCTTTCGGTCGGTTGTGGAAGGTCAAATTCAAAGTTGCGCTCGTTGCATGGTAATCCTACATGGATTTTATCAGCACTCCAAAGCGAGTAGTCACGATATCCGCCAGAGACACCCGAATCGATACAGTAGAGGGCCCACATGAGTCGACGGCGAGACTCTTGAGCAAGGAAACAAAGATTTGGAGCTTCGTGATTCAAACGTAGAGCTGCAGCATATCGAGATGCTATACTCAACAGCATAAAAGCGCTTGGAGATTTCTTTGATAGGATACGGTGCTTGATAATAAGGACAAGCGCCTGCACTTTGATGGTTGAAGGCCGAGTGTAATCGGCAAAAATGAGACCCTCAGCATCGTCGATACATCTTTCACCATAATCCTTCATCCCCGGTCCCATATCTGTAAGGTACGATGTTATGCCAATCAGGGCCAGCAGAAGAGCCTTCTCCACCTTGCCCGAGTTGTATCGTCCTTCAAGGGAGGCTCGATGTAGAAACGAGAACATGGGAATATGATGAACATGATTGAAGAACTTGATAAAAGTTCGACCTATTAAAGCATCGAAAGATTCATCTGGAAAGGGACTACAACTGTTTGTTAGCCAGGGGAGCATTACCTACAATGTCAACTTACATTTCTGGTGCAAAGCCTTGGGGTGTTGCAGTGCTGGCTGGGTCGGTCAATCCAGGGTCACTGTCGTTGTGGCCGTCGTCTCGGTCACCCTCATGGCTTTGTGGACTTGGTCCTTCTCTTAAAGATATGCGCGCTCTTTTGCTCGGTCTATAAACACACTCAATGCCTTGGGAACGGCAGCGATCGCATGACGGCATGTGGCCGGAACATCGGGCTTTTCGACTGTGGCAGCTAATACAAGCTTGTCGAACTCGTCGTCGAGGAAGGGCACCAGATAGAGCCCCAGTGTCGCCATCGTCGTAAGAACAAGGAAATCCTAGTCGCTCGCAGTTGGAACAGATCTCACGAGCGCCATTGCATCGTACTTTGCGAGCGCGACAGGTTGTACAGGTCAAAGACGACTTCTTTGGTTTGCGATCGGGAGAGTTGGCATGAGAGGCTGGCCGCGAAGGGTTGGCTGGTTGCTGAGACACTACCGGAGTAGAAGAGGTTGTGGCTGAGACGGGAAGAGGAGAGTCGAGGCTGGGAATGAGGTTATTCGGATGGTCGCCTGCGGCGGAAGCGAGATCCATGGCGACGTTGGTTTAACTTGGCGCATGGAGGGACCCAACGACTGGGACCGTTAATATCAGCTTAACAGTGAAGTTCAGAGCAATTCACCGCGACCAACGTCGAGTTCGACGAAGGCCAGAGGGTGGGGAAACGATTTGTATGGACTTTTTGGAATGTTTTTATTAGGAGAATTTGTAGTGACGATGGTGGTGATGTTTAGTGAGTGGAATGGTGGGAGTCAGAAGGCGGGCAGGTAGTGGAGGCGATAAGGAAGGTTGTCTTGTTTCCTTCCATGGGGCAGGCACTAGGGGTGCTAAATTGTGGGAAAATCGGGACCGGAAGGGGCAACAGAGGTGCATGCTGGGTGTATGTTTCCTAAAGATTGGGGTTGTTACAGTGAACGGTAGTGTACTAAAGCCCAAAGGTGTTGTTTGATTGGGGAATCCAAGTACATGGAGATGCAACGGTCCATTCATTCGAGACCTTGGAAGTATGCATCATGTTGAATGATATTTATTCCTTCATAGAGACAATACTTAATGCCGTCTAGGTTCTTGCCAAGTCAAGTACAGCTCGATGCACACCCTTGGGTAGCAGTTGCTCACATGAGATCTTCTTGAACACGGGCAGGTGGGGCGGAAAGCAGGTTCAATTGACACTTTCCCATTGTGCTCAGTCGTGATTGCCATATTTCGACGTCAGACTTGACAAAATCGGACACAGCAAAAGTCAACTTAAGAGTAATCAACCAAACGCTATCTGATTCTTTCACCATTCTTCCACCTCTCATTCTGTGAGCGTTATTTAACACCAAAACATCTCTGGCCTCGATTAGCCGAGCCGATAAAAAATCCATGGAACGACGTTTTGTGGAGCAATTGAGCCCACAAGCTTGGCAAAATGTTGTACCCAAGCCTCAATGGTCACAAAAGTCACCGCCTGTGTTTTTACCAGGGAGCATTGTTTGCCTGTGAATTCTGCTCCTGGCAGTGTGCGTTGTCGTTGTGATGGTACGTTGATCAAAGGTGACCAGATCAAAGAGGCGAGCAAAGACGAGCTCTTTTCCAGCTCTGATATTGTTTACGAGTCAGTTATACAAAATCAGGTTCAAACATCATGTTGAGATAAAGCAGGACGATCTCTTTATCTAATTTCGAGATAATGCTGAGGCCGGTTATCTTAATGCAACACACTTGGACACGCGACCTTCCTCACACTCCTGCCAGATACGTCGCAAACTCTATCGTCACTTTTTGCTCCCCTTACAGCAACCAACATGACAGAAACCTGGGGATACGGAGTACCAATGAGAACAAGAATGGGCCGAGAAGCGATACCTTTGAAGGTCTGAGTCCCGCTCGATCCCGGCGCCTGGGCTTGAAGGGTCTCCGCCAAAGACCAGGCTATTGACCGGGATTAAGAGTCAAAGTCTGGAGGGCACTGACCGATGCCAATTCTTCGAAGAAAAGAAGCGAAGAGCTGGAAATTGCGAGAAGCTCAGAATGGTTGCATCGCCAGTCTCAGATAACAACAACCGATCGACTGACTCATTACCTGAACAAATCGAAAGCGTTCTTCATCGAATGGAATCGGTCAAGGATACCGACGGCCCGAAGTGAGCTGATGAAATTGCGACCAACCGATGGGAAAAAAGACGGACAAATCTTTGGTTAGCTTGTTCGCTAGCGCATATGCAAAGTAACGACAATGGACGACTGCGTCATTTAACCGACGGCCGCTCCGACTCCCGGAATATCATCGATTTGATCCCCAGTTCGTATTGAGGCACATTCACCCATTCAAGATGCCTGCCGCTTGAACGCAGCCGGGAGCAAAAGAGCACTCAATGCGTGGCTTCGGAGGAAGGAGGTTGACTTGATAACATGGATCTTACTGGCCTGCTATCCTCGGGTCAGTTTTCAGCCCGACGTCTCATGAACAATACATCATGATGATTATATGACTGACCATCATTTTGATGCTTAACCACACCATCTCTTGCGGTCAAGGGCCTTTTACGTGTATTGAATCGGTGTGTTACTCGAAAAGACTTTCGCGGCTTATGAGCAACAACCCTACAGTTTAAAGCCTCTGTGTCAAGCAATACATACCTTGATCTTTCTGGTACTACTGGGACTTTATGGAATAGGAGTTTTCTGGAATCTCGGTTGCAAGAGAACACTGACATCAGGCGCAGGATAGCTTTTACTCTCCCCCTTGTCAAGCTGGGCCAACAAATTCTGGTTGCCATCGACGGACAATTCCGCTTACAGGCCTTCATACCTGACAATATGCCCATCATGACACCGCAACACCGCACCTCAACAAAAACTGATAATGTTCCAAATAACGAACTCAGCTTTTTCGGCCATTTTTCTTGCATGTCCCGATCATTTATTTGTCATTTCGACGACTGCAAACCATCTGAGGGCAGATCATGAGAACTCATAGCACCACCGCCATAGCTCCCTTGGAGCTACTATGCATCCCCCGCAACTGATTGCTTAGCTGAAGGCTAGTCGATGCACCAAGCTTCCTTCTTCGATCGAAGGTGTGTATACATGATTTCTGTTAATACCTGTGCAGCTCTAGCGTATGAGGTCTGATAATGGGACACCTCGTTAAACACATTTTGTCTTGGCCCTAAAGACAATACATATCAGCTCTTCAAGTGTAGAGTCAGGAACGGGTATTGGATTAACGTGTTTTCTTTCTGACTACGTGACTGATTGCTAGACGCTCGAAGATTGACCCCAGGCTCTTTTCCAGCAAAGGCAAACAGGCAGCGACATTTCTTCCTTCATCTATTGTCCATCCATGCCATTTTTTCAGCAAAGAGAAATCGTGACAGTCGGATTGAAATCTGGGGCTTGCGTCCCAGCAGCAGCCATTCTCACTGCTTCACTTTGCTGACGTTCATCACTAGGGGCACTTGTGCTGCCCTGTTTGAGTTGCATCAGTAACAGCAATCAGGGACCCAAGGAGAGCTACTACACGTCATCATGTCCTCATGGTATCAATCGTATTCAACACCTCATAAATATCATCTATCCTCAAATCATATACTCAATTTCCTCTAAAGGATGGAAAGAAATCTTATAGACGCCCAAGCGCCAAACAAAAAACACGTGGGTATAATACTTTCAGCGCACAAGCACACTCTCAACTCTCATCTCACTCACTCATCTCCCCCCCAAAATCCATTCTGTTGCAGGAAGCTCGTCGCCAGCTTGTCACCTCCATGCTCAGCCGCTTCCATCCAGTGAACCGCGACACACATCAACCCCGGGTCGCTTCTCACATCACTCTCCTTGCCTTCACCTCCGAAACCTGTGCGGCCTCCGCTGCCGCCGTTACCCAAGCGGCCATACTTGTCCATAACAGTTTGCTTAAATACTTCGCGTGGCTTGGAGAGAGGGAGCGTTGTACGCTCAACGTATTCTGGGTTGGAAAGGTAGAACAGCGCAAGCTCGCGCTGTGCTGTTGGGAATCCTTCCTTAGCCGTGATTGTCCACATCTTACCCGCATCATCCAGTTTGTATGTTGTTGACGGCGGTGGTGGTGTGCCAGTTGTTGATTGTGGCACATCTGGTATAGTATTGTCGTTTGGTTTGCGCACGTGTGTGTGCGCTGCGACGACTTCATCTGCCATCTCTACCATGGTTCGGCAAACTTCTGACTTGAGCTTGAGAGCTGCCAGAGCAGTGTTCCAAAAGGCCTTGCCACGTTCCTGCTTGTCCAGCACTGAAGGTGGGACAAATGATGCGATAAATTGCAAATCGCGGAAGAGAGTCTTTGGTCGGATTGATGCCTCTCTGAATAGAGCCTGCAGCTCTTTGGTGATGATGTCGGTGTTGACGTTTCCACCCGACATGATGGATCGTGTCTCGGAGTTGGTTTGTCGAGGACCAAAGAATGGCGTCGCAAGTTGAGATTGAAGGGCTTGCGATCGACGTTCTTTGACGTTGTCGATTGTTCCCTCTAGAGGTGTAGGACGAGCATTGGTGTTGTGCTCTGTTACAACGCTCGATCCAGCATCGGACCGGTTCCATCGCGGACGCTTCTGTCCGCTTGATTGTAGTGCAGCTACAATGAGATTCTCCAATTCATGAAGAGCATTCAGCTTTGCGTAAGGGTTGGGATGAACGCAAAACATGTTGAGAAGTCGTTGGTATGCCTTCTTGAAGGGGAACTCGGACTTGTCCTTTTCTTCCTTGGCCACAGACAGACGCGGCGTGGACTCATTGGTGCTGGATCCCTCATTACCTGGAGGAACTTCCGAAGTTTCTGATGCATTATCGCCGGCACCTCGGAGGTTACCAAAGCTCTTCTTCTTCTCAATGACTCTAGGTCGACCTGAGCTCCGCTTCTCCTTGATCTCAGAGCGACGTCGAGCTCGACGGTCAAGAGCATCCTTACGATCAATGCACTGTTGTCCCAGCTTGTCAAACCAGCCATCAGTCTCAGAACCCTTGGAGAAGACTTGGTTGCCAAGGTCAGAGAGCAGAAGACTGGTAAGGGATTGTCTCAGCTCGTTCAAGAAGCGTGTCTTTTCGTCATCCGACTTCTGGTGTTGGAACACAGTCTCATTAGACGAGGCTGAAGTGCCAGGGCGCCCGGTTCCAGTGGAAAAGGTTGAGTTGGAAGGCGCGGTACCATGCTGAGAGTGAGAGAAGGTTGTAGATAGGTTTGTCATGCTGGTAGTGGGCGAGTAACCTCGAGAAGCTCCTGAACTAGGAGACATAATTGGCTGGAATGGCGACCAGAAGGTGCTAGCTGAGTCGTTGGTGTGCGCAGGTGAAGCACGATCAAAGTATTCTTGTCCATCAAGAATATCCGAAAGCGCTGAGCTAGCTCGAGGCATTCCTTGTCGGACAGAGTCAAGAGACTGTTGGCTGGGGTTGTGCATCGACAGCGATCTTAGATCACGAGCAAGTGAATTCGGTCTGCTTGATGTGGGACTGAACTTGCGATCTTCACTGATGATGCTTCCAGTGTCATCTCCAGTCCAGGACATTTCCTTCTCCCTTGCCCTGGCGCGGTCATAACCAAGTTTGTCTCGTTTGTAGAGCTCACTAGACCACAAGACAGGTGCATCTCGGATAGTCTCGCCGACTAGTCTCGAGATACACTTGTCCACCTCGTAGCAGAACCTGTGAATTCGCTCCTCACCCATACAGAAGTTCTCAATGCCACGGTTCTGAAGCCAAGCTGCAGTAGCTTCAGCAGGGTCATCGCTAAGCTTGTTCGGTCCACCTTGTTCTTCGGACGCGGCTAGAAGGTCCATAATCTGAGACTCGGTGCGGTAGAGATAAGATGAGCTTGGTCCTCTAGCCATGTGGGCACGAGATCGTTGGAAAGAGTTCCAACGTCGAGGCATGCCCATGGTCTTGAGTGCTTGGCAAATGTCACGGCTGTGGGCGTACTCCTTAGAGTTGCGCACATCTGTCACATACCACATCTTATCTCGTACCGATCGCACACGCTTCATCATGCGGTCGATAATACCCTCGTGGCGTTCTTGACTCTGCTTGAGCCAGACAAGCCAAGCATCATACTCCTCAATAGCAGAAGCAGATCGGCGGATTGAATCTCTTGGACCACGAGAGAAGATGTTGATCAGCACCGCGAAGCCGTTGGCTCGGAGTGAGGGAGATGCAAGAGCATTGAGTTGGTTGAGGGTCTTCCAGTATTGATGAGACGAAACAAAGTCGGCTAGAGCCTTGGACTGTGCTGAGGCTGCCTTGAGCATAGTAATCAGGACGGCTTCTGACTTGTCATCCTGGCTTTCTGACTCCGAAATAGATGCCTGTCGCTTGCCGTTGGCCTCCTTGTCAAGGTGCTTCCTGTATGGGTTGCGGCTGGCCATTGACCGTTCAGTAGTAATAATTCTTGTCTTCGACTTGTACCTCTTGAGACCAGAAGCACGGTTACTAAGTTGCGTGCGGCTGTTCTCAGGCTCAAGGCTACGGGGAATCTCGTAGTCCTCCACCAACTTGAGGATTGAATCCCTAAGTTGATGATAGTCTTTATCGAGCTCGGGTCCGTCATTGGCATCTTCCTCATCTGTGTCAGTGCTGGATGAGTTTTCCTCATCGTCCAATTCCTCATCAGGATCGAATGTCATGTTAGTAGACAAACTCTTTCCGTCAGAGGAAATGAAGAGAACAAGCCATCGCTCTGCGCAAGGGTGACATGAACCACGGACGATATCTTGACCTAGATTCTGTTGCATCTCGTGCAGTGCCAAGCGCAGTCGATAGCCGTCATCTTCATACTTGTTCAAACGTCTTTGAAGCTCCGAGTCCATCGCTGGAGGAGAGTAGCGCTGAGGTGTAACAGAGGTCTGCTCGTCCAAGTAGTCATCCCTGGTAGTAGAGTCACTAAATACTGAAGAGACGCTCGTGCTGATGATAGAGGCAGTGTCAAAGTTGTTTCTCGTGCTTGACATAGGGATGGGCTGGGAGATAGCAGACATGCCAGAAATAGAGGCTGGGCCTGATCTAAAGCTGCCAGAAGCCGAGTGAGGCCTTCTTTCGGGAAAGATGGCATTAATCAAGGTTGCGAGATCAGCTGGGCTAATGACCAAATAAGGATGGACCTCCTTGGTTTCTCTCAAGGAAGTAATGGACCTCGCTGGGAGTAGCTTGGCAGCCGGAGCCTTGGATCGAGATCCTTGGAAACGGGCGAGGATGCTTTCCACATGGCCCTTGATCTTTGGTGGTACGTCGACGGGAACACAAGTTGCCGAGGGCTTACCACTCCACATGCTGGAGACATACTCATGAGCCTTCATGGCTACCTTTTTCAGAATCTTCTCACGCGCATAAGGTGTGATGTGATACTCAGCCAGCATTCCATAAGACTCCGGGTGAATAATGACGCCCAGAAGAAAGACGAAGAAAAGGCACCTCCAGACCAACCAGCGAGAGGTGTTTTCGACATACTTGTGATCGAGCTTCTTCAAAATGGCATTTCCAAGCTCCAAGAGTCCTTCGGGTATTCCGGTGGCATCCTCATCGTCGACAAGCTCAAACAATTGGTTAACTGCTCGCTCATAGAACTCTTTGGCCGCGACCTCATCCGACGAATTCCAATCAGAGAGGTTGAATCGTGTACCATGTTGGTCCTCGGCCCGGTCCAGCAAAAAGGCTCCATCCTCGAGGATCTTCATCAGGTACCATTCCATATTGGACTTGCCAGACCAGTCACGCATTGCTGTCCAGATGTTGAGAACGGAAATAAGAAAGTGCTCTCCGGTAGATTTGGGCTCCGAGATAAGCCTTGCCAAAGCAGTAGCCCAGATTTCGGTTCGTCGTTGATCCTCAGAACTATCAGGTCCAGCAGAATTGGCAAAGCAGGTGTGAATAAGAATGGATAGAGGATCATGGCGTTGGAAAGACAACAGTCGCTCTATATCCACAGCAGTGCTGTTCTTGGGCGCACTTGCATGGGATCTTCCTCCAGAACGGCCATGAAAGGGCAGGACGGATTCCACGGGCTCCAAACCTTTATGATAAGACAAGAATGAGTTCAACTCGGAGCTTGACAGAGAACATATACGAGTGGCCAGATAGTCAGGATTTGTACGGAGCTGAGTAAGAAATTCCAAAAATGTATCTCGAGCAGAAGCAGAAATGTCGTGTAGAAATGGCGTTATAGATTTGAGAGGACCCATAGCTGCCGAGTTAGTGGGAGTGTCCAAACTTTCAGAAGATCCAAGACCGCCGTTGGCGAGGCCTTCCATCTCGGGATCGAGAAGAGCATAACGACGAAGCTCGTCGCAGCTGTTGCGTACATCATGGATAGCGCTGTACAGGGCAGAGAAGTTCTCCTTGTCGTCACGACGGAAACTGTCGACCAAATTACGATGAGCTATTTCCCCGCAGCGGGTCAAGCGGGCGCTGAGAGCAGTAGAAACCAAATTCCTTTGAAGACGTAGACGATTGTTGGCGCGCTTGCGCTCCTGATACTTAGACAGTCGCACTAGATGGGCCAGTTCCTCGAGAGTTGTACTTTCTGATTCGGGTTGAAGGTGTGGATTTGTGTATTGAGAAACATCTTGAAGTAACGGTTTGAACTTTGAAGAGGAATCGTTATCGTTTTCGTTGGTGCTGGGCTTCAGAGCCGAAACTCTAGGACTGTTTCTTGGTGACGGTTGGCCAGGCATATTTGGTTGTGCCACAATTGGCTTTCGGGACGACATGACTGGTGACTGTTGGTGAGCATGACCTCGGTGGTCTTTGTCATCCGAGTTCCGCGAAGACTTCTGTGTGGGATCGCGGGTTGGGCTAGGGCTCGGCGAGCGTCGTCTTCGTGATCGAGGTGGTTGCACATGAATATCGACAGACGGAGGGGGCGACCCCGAATCTTGCGCAACAGTGGACGACCCAGCTATAAAGCCAGTCATCAGTATAAGTAAACATGCAGAGTCGGGACTTGAGACGGGCTGGTAGCGACGTCGGAGACGTACTGGGAGCAGTATGAATGCGGACTGGTGAAGACAGAGATCGTTGCATAGAAACCATTGCGGAGGAGGAAACTGCGTCGCAATCGCGCAGCTATGGCAGCTCTCTATGAGGCGCCGCCCACGGGCTTGTGAGTATAGGTACTGTTATGTAGGTTCTGTATGTATATGGCTCGAAGATGCAGGCGATTCGCAAGGAAGATCGTAGTACGAGGATTCGAGAGGGGGCGCTAGACCTGCCAGCGAAGATCGGACGAAATAAAGAATGACAGGGCGCGAGAGGTTGGAGAGATAATGGATGGCGCGTTGGCTAGTACTGTACTTCGGATCGGATCGTATCACGGGCTGGAGTCGCACGTTCTATGTAGAGAACACAAGACTAAACAAAACAACGGAGAATAGGGGAGAGAGGGAGGTCCTAGGTAGAGGAAGAGAAGAGAGGAGAGAAGAGAGAAGATGTGGGAGGTCGGAGAAGAGTTGAAGTGGGAGGTGGGGGGAGAAGTAGGTATCGTGGGAATGATATGGTATCAAGGCAGTGAGTGTCTTGTCTACCGGTAATAACGAACGGGGCCTCACAACTGGCACCTGTCGGTTTTGCCGACTCGACTTGCATAGAAAGAAACGAAACCGGACAGAACAAGACCGATACAGGCACAGGCACAGACACGAACACAGACAGACAACCTTGGCTTTGGACAACGAGATCGGGCTGGGCTGGGATAAGGATAGGATCCAATATGATGGGGTAGAGGTATCCAATGGAACCTGAACCAGGACCGATCCCTACCACTAAAGTTACTCGCTATAACGGACGGGAACAGGCGGTACGGTACGGTAGTGGAGTGGGTACCAGTACCGCCTTTTGGGGGGGTAATTGTTGCAGTTGGCAGATGTTGATGATATGCACTAGACCAGGATAGGAAGAAACGAAGGCGGTAATGCGGGTGAGAATGAAACACAATTGGATCAACGACTCTTTTATGGGTCGGTACCTGAAGCCCTGTGCGATTCGCACGTGTCAATCAGCGCCTGGCCTGGCCTTGTCAGGGCATAGTAGAGGACAAGGTCGGGCCGGGTCACAGGGGATATCAAGTTGTGCGTTGGCAAGCTCAGCGCTACGAATTGTAACAGAGTCAATACCTCTCTCAGCTTGTCGGGAACTACCTTTGTTGATCATCAACTGTGGACCATTGAAAAGAGCCTCCTCCAAGAACACCTGTTTATGCTGTCCCGTCCCGTCATTGCGGTAGAGTGGAACAGTGCACCCACCCGAGTCTAACAAGTCATGATGGACATGGACATGTACATTGACAATGAATGGTAGGTAGGACAATGACTTGCAGACCTTTACTGCGTACACTGTACCTCACATAGTTCCGTTCCTTGCTGCTAGGAATCGTGATTGATGATTCTGTAAAATCTTGATTGTTTGAAATGCAAATAACAAAATTGTACAGTATCATACATATGATAGGATTGGTGTAACTCTGAAATGGAAGGGCTCTGAGTTGTCACTGCATAGCCAACAAGGACCGTTCACAAATAAAACTGGATCAGGAAATATGTCCACGAGGACATGGAAGCGAGGGAATTTCTATCAAGAAGAATTTTTTAATGAGTGATATACTATAGAGAGGAAAAAGAAAACAAATAGACGCAGTCCCCGTGTTCGGATTGACTTTTTGGCTTGGTTAAACAGTAGCGAGTCGGTAACTGTAGCTATGAGTTGTCGGGTAATTTGTTTCCACAACCCAGTTTGAACTACAAGGGTATCTACAGTTGAGTCAGTATTCAATATGATCTCGTCCACTTATACAATTCACGATATCTATTTCTGAAACAAAACATGATCTCGCAAACAAAGCATGTGACAAGCGTCGTGACCAAGAAACCTCCTGAATACATTCCTCCTAACAATTCCCATCATGAGTCTAACAAAAATTCACCATCACACAACACAATGTACTTGACCAAAACCCCTCCCCCCTCATCCACATACTCCAACCAATCTCATCCCTCCACGCCAGTTCTCTCTATGCAAAGCAAAGACAACAGTCGCTGTAGAGTTGCAGCAACTGGGCTGGGCTGTGTGCCAACTGCCAACGCATCCCCCCTTAGACACCAATCATGCGCCGACCTCCACATGCATCCCTCTTCCAATCATTCACTGCCAGACACAATTCTGCGCTGAAAAGGCAAAAACCTCACCGAAAGGGAACACCCCTGGTCTTTCGAGAATTTGTTAGACAGACCGACATGTCGAGTTATGCAGCCGTATTCGTTACTATCAGGACACTGACACTATTCTCAGCTGGTTTCTGACTCTGACTAACTCGCCACTCTAATGCAGCTGACCTTATTCGTCCATCTTGAAAAAGTAAACAGCACATTCGTCCTACGGGCTGAATCCGTACAGTACAGCGCTTCCAGTAAGTTACCGTCCTGTACCGGGCAGTGCGGTGCGTTGGCCATGCTGCTCCACCATCGAAACTCCACCGCAACTTTGTCGACAGTTCACGACGACTTCATCCGACCAGACAATTCAACCCCCAGCTTTTCCCCGGTATATCACCCTCTTTCAGCCGAGGGTGTTTCTGCCTTTATGCACGTCAGCGCGTGGTCTATCAGAGCGATTTACATCTTCACCGTGGCGTCTTCTGAACCAACTCTTTCAAGCTAGTCATCCACGTTGTCACCCACGTATCTGTCCATGTTACTATCACCACCTCCGATCAATACACCTCATAATGACATTTTGAGCCGCCTTAATCAATTTGAACACGGTTTCCTTTTGACTAGTCCGATCGATAGTGGCCTTCCAGAAAAGCAGACCTACCACCCTTTATTGTCTTGTTTACCTCGCCTGCTTCTCCGACTGGTCAACTCACCAGCCTATCCCCATGATGCAAGTTTTGCTTTTGAACTTACCACGCATCCGGTATTGAATGCATCCGCCGGCACATGTCTCATCTCATCTCATCACATTACAAGCATTGCGTTAGAGACTTGATAGACGCATAAATTCGTAGATGCATACAGTACTGTAAAGTGACTACATCTTGACTAATAAGGGTATAATATCAACGCTCCAACCAGAAACCGCCCAAGTGCCATATTAGGCATGCTGCAAATGCGCATGAGCTTCTATGCTCATAAACCACCATTTTGTTCATGTACTCAATATACTATCCATTTTAACGGTTTGGGATCCCATTAAATTCCCCTCCCAAACCGAACATCAAAATCCTTCAGGACACTCATTATACTCGCTGCTTCGACCTCGATAGGCATCATTGCGCCGGGAGGTGCTGGTCGAGTACCTGGTCTTGGTGTAGCCTTGAGTTTGGGTAGCCATGATCCGATATCATCTGCTGCCTTGGAGAAGTTGCGATGGCTGGCTAGTGTTTGGTATGCCTCGGCGCAACTCAAGCCTAGACTAGGAAGACTTGGAAGATTGATCTTCTCGGGTTGTTGAGGCGGCTTGGGCTGAGACTTGCAGCAGCCACCGCCAGCACCCTTGCCGCCACAGCAACCACCAGAGCTGCCATTCTTACTGTTAAAATTGGCGGCCATGAGACGACAGAAGAGTCCGGACTTGGGATCAGCCTGACATTGAGCACAAGAACCAGGACCGTTAGGACCACAGCCACTGCGACGCTCAGCTGGCTTAGCCTGTGTGCGACGAGGCAACTTGACAGCTCCATCAGCTGTCATCTCCATCGCAAGCATGGGAGGATCAGTCTCTTCAGGAGGAGGGGTTTGAACCTGTTGAGAGATGGGAGGAAGGGTATCATTAGGAGTCATGGCGGGAGTTGCAAGTGCGGTATCGGCACAGACACAATATGTTCCATCCTTACAGAAGCCGCAGCCATCTCTGAAAGGCATAGAGTCCATGGAGGGTAGTTGAGAGGGGGCAGAGAATGTTTCTTGAGCAGGCTTGCGGAACATGGCTGTGTAGTCAGTCTCCACTGCTTCATGTGGACTTGAGCGCTGTCTCTTCTCATGTGATACATCTGCCGACGGCGAGACAGGACGCTTGAGGTCTTGAGATCGATCAAGAGCTTCAGCTGCCTCGTCGAGACACTGGCAGGTGGACAAGAGACTGCACTTCCCGCAACCGCTTTCGGCTGTCTTCATCACCTCTTCTGCGCAGGCACAACGTCCGTTTGGGGAACAGTTACCACAGGTGAGGGTAGTCTCGGGATCATGTGATGAGTTCATGTCGAGGGTATCTGGGGGAGAGATGATTTGTGAGATGGAAAATGAGTGGCCTGATTGACGGTCAGGTCGTCCATCAGGTAGACTGTGTCTTGGTGCCTGGCTGGTAGGACTATGCATTCCATCAAATGAATGTTGAACACTCATGTTTCGTGATTGAAAATTTGAGTTGAAAACACCTTCATCGAGACGACGTTTAAGAGTTTCGGCTTCTGTTTCAACCCGGATACGGTCCTGTCTTTCCCGTTCAAGCATATTTTCAAGCAACATGCATCTTGATCGATAGGACTGAACATCAAGTTCAAGTTCGTGAATTTTATCCTTGAGGTCTTGCTCATGCTTCTCTTGAACTTCACGTTGCTGGTCAAGTTGTTCCTCAAGTTCCCCAACTCGGGCCGCCCTCCGCTCTCTGAAAGCCCTTTGAGCTGCGCGGTTTTGAGCTTTACGCTTAGTGGGGGGCGTATCGGTAGCAGGCTTCCTGCCAGGCTTGGGTCTAGGAGGAATCACCCATTCCTTGGAAGTCATAGACACCTTTGGAGGCTCCGGCGGAACCGGACTTGGGCTGATTACGGACGACATGGCCATCTTGTTGATGGAAGGAAGAGCAGTGCGCTGTTGAGGTTGTGTGGGTGGAGGTGGCTTCGAACTCGGCTTAATGGAGAGTGGCGTCCTGTGGCTGTGGGGCCCAGTTGTGGCTGGTGATGCAGGTCCAGGTGCAGCTGAGATAGCACGACTTCTTGTTCCTGGAGCAATTGCAGGAGGAGAAGTTGCTGCTCCAGGAGACTCAATTGACTGTTGAGGAGAAGAAGCGGACATGGTGAAGTATGTGCGGGTAATGAATGTTGTGATCGCGCGAAATCGGTCGGTCGTTCGGTTAAGCCAACTCGGGTTGGAATGCCGAGGAGGTAATCCGTATACTCGTAATGAAAATCTTAGGAAAAAATGCGCGTAATTCAATTGGGTTTGTTTATTTGACCTTGTCCAAAACCAATTCGTCAACGGTGGTGACGATGAAAAGTTGGTGCAAGATTGATAAACAGATTGATAAGATTGTTTTGGGGGTCTGTCTGACGCAACTGCAACGCAGCTACAATGTGACAGCTCGGTGCGATCTCGGCTTTAGTCTCGGCTGATTGATACAGCTGAGAGCCTGGAGTCTGATTGATAAGACTTAAAACCCATACGAGGATGTACAGATTGAGAGTATCAGGGGATCGTCAAATCAATCAGATTAGAGGGGAAAGAAAAGGGTAGCAGAGAGGGAAATTGGATCGCGGGGTGCGTCGTTGCTTTTGTGCCCCGAACACAACCGACGGTTGGGAAACCAATGGTCCGATTCCAGGAGACGATAGTGGAGCTGATCAGATTGATAAGATTTGATTGATAAAAACTTTGCAGACAACACCACGCCAGGCACTAATCCTCATACGCCAGGCATGCATGTGGTATTGGGACTTTTACGACAACCATCCATTTAGAGGTCAATTTACTATTACGACCGAGTTGAAGAGGGACTTTTCTCGTAATCTGATTGCAGAGCAGGCATTTTCCAGGCATCCAGTTTCATAGATGCGTATCAATCAGTCATAACTTTGGAGGCTCCACAGCGCCTTGACCTCTGGTAATTGCTCCCCCACCCAATAATTCGACTACCACTACGACGTCGACCAGAGTTCGAGTCAATTATTGGTGCGACAGGCACGGGTCGGTACTTTTCTTCCAATAAGTGACTGGTATAGTGACATGAGTGATTGATTGATAGCAAAAACATGGGCGGCAGTTGATTGACGTCGCAGCATATAAACGCCCTCGTCATAATGCAACAGTAAGGAGGATTATCACTGAAGATCTCCAATAGGTGTCCTCTATTAAATGGATTTCCTCCACTGAAGACCCCTCAAAACATGGAGCTTCACTGTTAAACTAATCCGAAGCTCGGGGCTCACCTGGAACAAGCCGGCCCAAGTCGGAATTGCACGAAGGAGTGCCGCAACCATCAGATAAGATCCGGTCAAGATAACTATGTACAGTTAGTGCCGATCACAAGGTCTTCAAACTCCGACTTCGCTGGAAAACATTGACAATTCTTCCGGTACTAGAACCCGGCTTCCAATGGAAGGATTAGAAGCTGTTGGTTCTGGCCCGCTCACGTGTAATATAACCGGAGTTCAATGGCCGATCTTATTCAACTCACTAGACTTTGATATCTCTTTTGTCGCAACACGTCTTGGACTTTTTGACGATCTTAGGTACAAGTGATGCGTACTGAGACAATGGGAGGCGAAATGGATACGTTCAAACCGGACAGAAACCACAACAGTTCTCTCAACGATCCCTAATGGCATCTGATAAACATCCTTCAGCCCGATTCACCCTCGGCAACTTGTCCTTCAACTCGGCTTTTTAAACGTAATGAAATCCGCTTGTTGAGCATTTTACTGTCTTGGCCACTCTCAACCGCTAACTGCGTCCGTGATCTTTGAACCCCTGGCATTGAGCATGTTATCCACTGAGTTATGCTGCACGGGGCAAGTCTGGATTGCCAACGGGTGAAATGTAACCAATAGAATAGGTTTCGGATCACGGAACTGAACAATTCCATATAAGCTGATTCTGACGGAACTTTCCAGCAGACGATGAACCATGTGGGAAGCTTAGGGGTCCAGATATTGGAGAGTGATCTGTGTCAAGGGTTGGAGTTTGATCATTCGTGTTCGTGTTGTAACAAGCACTCACACAGCCAACCACGAAGACCTGCCAACATTCAGATTGACAAGCTGTATCTAGAAGAAAGAAAAATCTGGAGACAATGAAAGTAGATTACAACGCTATTGATACAGAAATAATAATGAATTGAATTGACAATATGTCGTGTCTTGGTGGAAGAACATCTCCAACTCATCCTCTTACATCTGGTGTTATCGATAAGATCAAATTTCCTATCAAAGTTAGCGCCGCCGACCACTGAAGCTCCTCCACCAAATCCATGCCACCTCACCTTTAGTGCTACATCCAGACACTTACAGACACCACAATATCAACACCACATTCACAATGGCCGCCGCGCCAGACCCTCTCTCATCGTCAATGGCGGGTCTTAACGTATCCGCCCCATACCTCTCCTCCGACTCATCATCTGTCGACGACGATGCTCCTCTCCCATTCCCAGAAGCTCTCCCTCGCGCCGACTTTCTCGCTGAAGACTTTCAACCTGCCGCCTATCTATCTGCTTTACCGCATCGTCACCAAACACTCGAGGATTTAAGGTCGGATCTACGCGACAGGAGTGCTGCTATTAGCTCTGAGCTTCTGGAACTTGTCAATTCAAACTATACGGCGTTTTTGTCTCTGGGCAGCGAACTACGAGGCGGCGACGACAAGGTTGAAGATGTCAAGGTTTCTCTGCTAGGATTTCGAAGAGCTGTTGAAGAGGTCAAGACCAAAGTTGCGGAGCGTAAGGAGGAAACGAATAATCTCAATGGGGAGCTTCGTGGTGTGCGATCAGCTATTGAGAAAGGTCGAAAGATGATAGAGCTATCCGAAAGACTTACATCTTTGGAAGACCGACTCTCTTTGGGAAGTCTACCGGCTGATAACGAATGGGATGAAGAGAGTGAAGATGAGGATGAGGATGAAGACAACTACGGAAGCTCGCCAGCCAAATTACTCGCTTCAGCTCAAGAATGCAGTCGAATCACCAAGCTCTTCGAAGCCTTGGACCCTGATACACCATATGTTATCAAGATGGAGGAACGTTTGACACGTTGCAGAAACACATTACTTCTAGACTTGGGCAATGCGCTGAAAGAAGCCAAAAAGGCAGGCATTAAAGGTCAAGACAGAGTTCTTAAATGTCTGGCGATATATAGAGTGCTGGATGCACAATCAGAGGCCGTAAAGGCTCTCCGAGGTGGTTAAAGATTTCACTGCAAATAAATCCTAATGATACCCACGACCGCTCCCACAAGGTCTATTCGTTAATATGACATATGATACAATTATACAAGTTCAAGCTTTTTTACATGATGCTTGACAAAGCCTCGGGGGTAATCTTCTCCTCAGCATCCTTCAGGTTTCCGTTCAAGCTAATACCGGGTCCATGTGTCGTGCTGAGAATAACCTCGTGGACCTCCTTGTGCACCTCCTCTGAAATCTCGGCACACTCTGCCTTGACCTTGGCAAGCAACACCTTGATGTTGTTCTTAAGCTGGTCAGGCGAGTAACCCAATTGTCCAATAGCCATACGGATAACGCCTTGCCTCTCACGGTAATCGGCAGCACCGGCAGAGTCTCGCATAGACTTGACGACATCAGGGACAATAGTTCGCATACGCTTGCTGGGCATGAGACCCTTGGGACCGAGGATCTTTCCCAGACCAGCCTTGTTCATGGCAGCCTCGCTGGCTTCGTGGCAGATGAGTCGGTCGAAGTTGATCTTTTCTTGTTTGATGGCTTCGAAGAGTGTCTCTTGGCCGACGGCTACGGCACCAGCTGCGGTGGCTTCACGGGCGATCTCGCTGCCTTCGGGGCAGATGACGGCAATCTGCCAGTCGCTCTGGACGGGGTGGGGTAGACGGACGCTGTTCTTGATGACGGGGCCGTTACGGGCAGTCTTGAGGTTGATGTGTACCTCATACTTGATCGAAGCGGGGGGTTCGCCGACCTCGACGGCTCGGAGGATTCTATTAAATGTTAGTATCTCAATTCCGTACCCTGCTCTACAACCCCTCCTAGGACACCAACCTCATAGCCTCACATAACGAGTACTGAGGAAATTCCCGCTTGTTCAGGTTATGTCTCTTAAAGTCCTTGGGGAGAGCCTTCTTCTTCTTGGTCGTCTTTCTGATTCGGACTACCGAAGCATTTCGAACTTGTTGGGCCGCTGCCGGAGCGAGGAACTTTGGTATCGAGGGAATTGCCGGTCGAGGAGTCTGGAGGAGGGATAGCCTAGCCATAGAGGCCAAGCAACGGTCGATTGGCGCCATTATGTGTGGAATTGAGAGCTTTGGCGGACCGGCCCTTGATCGTGATATTGAAGCGGCGCAAAAAGAAGTTGCACCAAAGGTTTGAGTGGCCTGAATAGTCAGGTGTCAATGCTTATCGATAAGCTTCCACTTAAGCAGCGCAGCACTAATACATCGATCTACTATGGCACCACTTCATTTTAATGAGAACATTTAATTGAGAAGTTTACATAATTACAATAATCGACTACTTAAATCTTCTATCCAAAAACTAGCTCCCTCTAATCGACACAAACAAGCATGTCCTTGAGCTTACCAAGGACAACCTTCTGGCGAGCAGCATCAGCTGTAGTCTTGTCACTAGCATCTCCAACGCTAACAGAAACATAGCAGCCACTCTTGAAAGCAATCTCAGTCTCAGTAGGAAGACGGTCCTCCCCACACCACTCAGTATCACGATCCGACAACAAGCCAGTGTTGATACGGGTCAGCACCCACTGGAACTTGGACGCATCAGTGCATTTGCCCTCAACCTTGGGGAAGTTGACGTTAAGGTAGACATCCTCAGGCAGGTAAGGCTTTCCAGAGTCGACAACCTTCTTGACGAGGGTGGTAGCGAGTTCGGCGTACACCAGACTGCGCTGGGGAACGGGCTTGGCGTCAAAGGCAGTGTTGCCGCCAGAAGCTCCGGAAAAGGCAATGGCAGGGATGCCTTCTTCTTTGGCAGCGTAGCAAGCTGCGCCAACGGTACCAGAGAAAGGAACCTGAAGCCAGAGGTTTGTACCAACGTTGGGACCAGCGACAGCAAGTTCAGGAGCCTCGCCATCCCACAGCTGGGGACCAAAGGTGTCGATACCGTACTTCATAGCAGTAACGGGGAAAGAGTTGACCCAGTTGAGGTCAGGTCGATTGGGGGCAGAACCGACAGGGCCGCTGTTGGCGGGACAGCTGTCGTACTGGCAAGCGGTCTTGCGATCCTTGGGACTCTCATCTCTGGAACCTGAATAATGTTAGACGCGATCGTTATTATTGGCTGCACAGTCACTTACTGCTGCCAGATTTGTTCTCAGCAGGGGCAGAAAGAACAACATCGTAGCCCGCGTTGTTCAAAGCGTCATTGAAGGTGCGGACATACGACTCAGCCCAGCCATCATCATTGGATTGCACAATCCTCACAGCCTGAACGGCAAGGGGCAGAAGAGCGATAGAAACGAAGGACTTCATGATGGGCGAGGGCGAAAGCGAGAGGAGTAGCGACAATAAACAAAAACTAAATTCGCGAAAGGCCTCCTGAAACTATATAAACCTTTCGCATAAACTCACCCAGACCAATATCTGATCCATCTAATCACCACGGTCCAATACAACCTCGTGAGCCGATAATTGCCCCTAGACACAACCAACCAATCAGAGCGTCTAAGTCTGTCCTCAGCAGGCTCGCATGAAAGTTTGAAACCCCCAGGTCACCAGGCCCACGTGCACGATCAGCAGAGCTAATCAGCGCCTGCACAAGACAATCGTGATGGTTCATCATTTCCACGTTGGCAACTCAATGGTGAATGATCCCTGGGGAAATGATGCGAGGTTAATGCAGGCACGGGCGACGATATCGCGTTTGTGCAATTTGAGAAAACGGCCCGAGCCGAAGTCTTGATTTAAGCTTCTGTTTGAAAGACTCGGTCGCTGTTTTGGGGGAGATGCTGAAATATGGCCCGGGATGTGATCTTGAGCTGCCGTAATCGGGTCAAAGACCGGCGCCGTGCCGGATGGAAGTGGGGAAAGTTCCGGTGTCTCGCGGAAAGTATCTTTGGACGAGCAGAGGACCTAACTTTTCTGTATTCTGCATCTCGATGTTGATTTGCATGTGAAATGCAGATGGTTTTGTAAATGATAGCAATGTTCTTTGGTGTCTGAAGAACGTGTCGGATGAAGACATGCCATAACTTATTTGCCCACAGTCTAGCCACTGGTTGGGAACATGCGAACTCCAAGTTCCTTCGGAATTATCCATTTATTACTGTACGACTCCACGATCTTTTGTATTAAGCTAATAACAGGATGAAAACACTGGGCCTCTTCTAGAATCACGGTTTCAGTTCTCGTATCCCCTCGTGGCTTGCCGACATCAAGAGGTCGTTTCTTGCTGCTCATGCTAGGTCTTCACGCGCTTCCTGAGTCAGGGCAGTCTTGAAATGTCATGCCTCTCATTAAAGTCAAAATTGGCAGCTCCAATTTGAGAGAAAAGTACGGACAATCGAGGAAGTGTTCGTTAGACAAGTATCGCCCCCGATTCCATTCGTTATAGGAGATTGCTTGTGCCTCTTGATGGCCTGTGTATAGCACCCGCGGAAGGTGTCCTGTGTGCTTTACAAGAGCACAAAACTCATACAATGTCAGCTGGAAGTGCCCCATCTGCCATTTTGCATCTGAAAGATGATGATCCACGCGTTGGATAAATGCAGTATGATGAGTCAACTGCTGTTCCAGGTAATACCGAGTAGCAAACTGATATCCATTGTCCTATGGTTGCCCGATATCCATTCATATCTTCGTAAATGTTGTATAACTAGTCGATACCACAGGCTATGGATCGTCCCTTAAGATGGTGAAAGCGAAATCGCGTAAATTGGGATCATCAACATTTTGCCAAAACTATTGAGCAGGTCAGCAACGCCATTCCAGTTTCTTTCATAACTGTAGGCACTTACAAAATCGGTTGAAAGATCTTTGAACACAGTAAATATGAGCAAAGGGACACATAGTATCGATATCAGGCTCATCAGTCCTCTTCGTCATCAAAAGAGTCGTCGGATGGGATCAGCTTGATCTCATAGTTGATATCTTTAAGGGGGCGCAATCTTTTACCAGCCTTTCTGCGACTGCCGTTCTTGCGCGACCTGTCCACGCCCAAACGAGTCGATCTGGGACCACTAGCCGCCCTTTTTCTGGGGGGTGGGACTTGTGGATGTTGGGATACAGGGGAAAGGACTTGATGATGCTGTGATATAGGGGCTCGGGTCAGCGATCAATTCGAGATCCTGGTCTCTCATAGGACCATTCCGAATCGCCAACTCGTCAGAGATAGTCTTCAGATGCCAACTTACAACAGTAGATCTCTCAGAATTGTTTCTGCTCCGTTTTACCCTCCTCTGAGAAAGAAATTTGACTTCTGGGGAAGAAGCTCTCTCACGGGTTGGGTTTGAAGGCAAAATAGTCGGGATTTCGTCACCATCGATGGTGTTTTCCATGGCCTTCTGACACTCAGCCTCTCGATACTCTTGGAGTTTCTTTTGTGCTTCGAGAAGTTCATCTCTTAGAAGGTATATCTCCAAATCCTTCCGCTTAGACTCTGTAATCTCTTTCTGCAATTCGTCCAAGCCTCTGTCGCTATCCTCTAGGCGCTGTTGCAGCGACTCTATCAGTTTGTTTGCAGCAGTTTTCTTTTTCTTGACATTCTGATATTTGTCCTGCCATCGGTCAACCATATCGTCTAAGTCATCTCTGTCTTCTTTGGCACTCTGACATCTTCGCTTTAATCGGCGAATAAGAGTATCTTGCTTATCTTTCTCTTGTTTGACATTCTGGTATTTTTGCTGAAATTGGGTAAGAAGGGCGTCCTGCTCGTCTTTCTCTTGCTTCATATCCCGATACTTTTTCTGCAGTTGGGTAAATCGAGCGTCTTGGACATCTTTCTCTTCCTTGATATCCTGGTATCTTTGCTCTAGTCGCGTCAGAAGGGCATCTTGAGTAAGTCTGGCGCTTTCGGCAGAAGGTTTGTTTGCAAGTCTCTTTGCACTATTTTCATGCTTGGGAGGACTGTTGTGTTTGACGCGTTTTCCAGGAAAGCCCTGGGCATCAGTTAGTCGTTCCCGATCACGAAGCTTCTCTTTTCCTACCTCTGAGGTCTCCGCCGATTGCTTAGCCCAATTATACTGTATAGCTAAGCGCTGAGAGAATCTCGCTGCATTGCTCTTGTCATCTTTCCTTATATCGCCAATCTTCTCCTAGAAGTTGGCGATTGGTCGTTCAATGAAGGGGAGTACCTTGTTCGAAGCAAGCGGAAGTTCCCAAATCAAGTCTTCAATCAGATCCGAGATGGCGGCGCAAACACTCGAATCACAAAAGCCAGTACGTTGCAGTTGAAGGAGCTTCTCCTCCATCGTTGATGGGTGCTCTCTTTGGCGGCGGAGCGATGGTTGTGATGTTTTGTTTGTTTAGTGCAAATTGCGGTTACTGGAGAAAGCAATAACAATGGCTGCCTAAATTACGTGGCCGCGTTAGCTCCCTACTCCCACTCCTTTAATTATCTAAACTACCCCAGGCAGCTGTCTGTCTTGAGATTGAGTAGAGCTCCTCCTCTTCAAATAATTGTTTGTTTCGGTTGGATTTACTGGTACCAACATCTAGCCTCTTATGCTTATATCTTCTTACATAGAGAAGCTGTTTTTAAACATAAATAAGTAATAAATCAAAGTTATTAACCAAATATTGAGATCACATGTAGTTCTTTCAGTTAAGAGTTACTCCATTAATTAATTATACGGAATGAATATCTTCTCTTGCAATGGTATGCTGGGAGTGATCTATGGGCAATATAAAGGATTTTATCGTGATCAGTCAGAAAGCCTCCAATACCAAGCGTAAGAGGTATGACCTGCAGCTGTAGTTCCACCAAAAAGCTCAAAGACCCTAGAAACTCCACACTAGATAGAGCTGGCTTCGCTTTAGGCAATCTTTCTCTCTTCTACACATGTCGTCTTTTAAACAAATTAGAGGGTCAGGACGTTTAGGGTAACTGAAGTTCCAAGAAACAGGTCGTCAGTGCATCCTTTTTAGCCCCAGTAGTTTTCAGTGTTGCTTTAAGACTGTAGTCATCAAACTCATCGAGGCTCATCAGAAAGAACGTGCTATGTCTTAATCAATGGCGGACCCATTCAATACCTCGGTCGTTCGTGTAAGTCATGGCAGTGCAACAGCCCCATCGACGTCAAAGCTGAGTTCCTGCCCTAAACTGTTTTAAGCTTTATGCTGCGCTACCCTTGCAACGTCATACCAGGGGTCTCAACACCAAGCCAATCATCTCGAACGCAGCATGAAGCCTATTACAGCAAGGTCAATATCGCCTCAAAGAACCGAACCTACTGCGATATTGTATTAATGGGGCTCTGAAGATGCCAAGTCCTACTATGAGGTTGACGCAGCCTTGGGTTTGGTCAAGATGCCAAGCGAAGGCATGATGCTGGCATATCCACTGCGGAATCTGTGTAAGTTGTGGTCGTCGATCGTATTGACATGACCAAAGTTCGAGTTCTTCTATATAAGAAGCATGATATCCTGTCTTGACTGAGTCTTGTTCGACATCATCAGTCATCATGGCTTCCCTCACTCTTCTTACAACCGCTCTCTTTGCGGCTTCATCGCTCGCGCTTCCTCAAGCAACAACCCCCGAGAACCAGAACCCAACAGTCACCATCGACAATGGCGTTGTAATCGGCACTTCAACTTCTATCCCAGACTCCGAGACCATCGTCAACCAGTTCCTCGGCATCCCCTATGGTGCAAACCCCATCCGCTTCAGTGCCCCAGAACCAGCCAAACCATGGGACACTCCTTACGATGCCTCCCGCTACCAGCCATCCTGTCTCATGCAGTTCAACTATCCCGAGGCGAAGCGTAACCGGACTATCAAGACTTATGCTACACCTGGGCCGCCTGCAGGAACCAGTGAAGATTGTTTGAACCTCAACATCTATGCGCCTGCTGGTTCAAATGCTGGTTCAAAGCCTGTTGCGTTTTGGATTCACGGCGGCAGCTTTCTTCATGGATCTGGGTCTCTGCCGTACTACGATGGATCCAAGATGGCAGGACATCAGGACGTTATTGTCGTTACGATCAACTACCGAACCAACATCTTTGGCTTTCCTACGACCTATGATCTACCAGAAGGAGAATGGAATGTCGGGTAAGTAATCATCAAGCAATGATTGACCATCGCTAATTCTACCAGCTTCCTTGACCAGCGATTAGCCCTGCAATGGGTTCAAGACAACATCGCCGCCTTTGGAGGAGACCCTAAAAAGGTCACCATCTTTGGAGAAAGTGCCGGCGCAGGAAGTGTTGACGATCTTATCACCGCTCCTCCCGAGCCTCTCCCGTTCCGAGCAGCTATTCTTCAGTCTGGCACCGCCAACACCAACGTCACACCCAGTGGCGCCTGGGAGCACGCTACCAAGTTGGCCAAATGCGACAAGGGAAAATTCGACGAAGTGCTCGAGTGCATGCGCATTGTTCCCGCTACCGAACTGAAGGATATCATCGAGAGAGCTGCGCTTGACTTCAAACCCATCAGCGACACTGGAATAACCCTCGCAAACTTCCCTCGCGATATCAGACTCTGGTCCAGAAAAACCAACAACATCATGGCACGCGTCCCTGTTATGCTGGGCTCGACTGCTGATGAAGCACGACTGGAAGATTTCATGAACATTACTATCGAACAAGCTCTCAGTGCTTGGTTGCCAAACGTCACCACCGAACAAGCCGATCTCCTCAAGATGTACTACCCCATTGGCGGTCCCAGCATAACCAACGAGTTCGATCAAATCGTCAGAATCGCTACCGAACTCGGCATGCAATGTCCAATTCGATACACCGCAGAGGACTTTCAAAGTACGGGTATCAACACATGGCGATTCATGTACAATGCCAGCTTCCCGAACACGGAGATCTTCAATGGCAGCGGTGCTTATCACTCTTCTGAGATTCCAACTCTTTTCGGTACATACCCTGAGGAAGGGTCAACGAAGTTCCAGGGCAAGTTAAGCAGGGCTATGCAGAGTGCTTGGGGACAGTTCATCAGAGATCCCCAGAGCGGCCCAGGCTGGGGTCAGATTCCTCATATTGGTGTCTTTGGCGGGGGAGTGAGTCCCGAAAAGACAGGGAAGGTCTTTGAGGTTTTCAATTCGACTCTTACAGAGAACCGATGTATCGCATTCAAGGATATGTTATTAAAGGGAAAGACTGAGGAGTGATTGGCTGTTGGAGAACTAGAAAGTGTTTTACCCCTTTGAGGATGAAGTTGGGATACTGTATTCTGATATGTAGCAATTTGAACCTTACTTTGTTACTTCGACCCGTGTCCCACCATATAAGACAAGATCTCGCTATTTAACCAGCTTCCTTTCACCACCACTGACGTCTGGATCTAAATGACTATAACACTAGAATACGTTCGCTATATGTCTCTATTTCCCCTGGGGCTATTTTATAACTGCTATCCCCACAAACGTACAGGGGTCTAAGGGCAAGCTCAAGAGGCTTCATTGAAGACTGCCTACAACCTCCTCTTTTACAACCCTCCGACCCATTTCAAAAATCTTTTTGTTGAAAAAAATATTGATCGTTCAGACTCTCTTCCGTTGTTGGATTGCATTGCCAAGATCCATATAAGGTCTAGTAGTTCTGCTGTTAATTAAAGCACAGTCTAAACCCTGTCATGATGGATCCCATCGTATGTCCAGATCTGGAAGATCCATCATAAGAACTGTTGGTTGTGTTCACGATACCCTGTGAGTCACGCCGCCCTAAATTTACCTATTTAATTGCGAAAATCTCATTGAATAAATCTATTACCTTCTCTTCATATTGCTATCTTTTTTTGAAACAAAATGAAGCGGCCTGAACACGGACAACTTCCACGAGAGCTGGAAAAGGCTATCCAAGGTGATGGAGTTCCCAGTCTCCTTGATAGCAGTAAACTTAACATAAAATAAGATGCTTGATTAAGGTAAGTCTAATCTAGCTAGGGAAAAGAGAACTATTTATTATAGTCTTTATATAATACTTCTAAAGGTATTAGTAGTTTATCCTTAGTAACTTAGATAGTTATTATAACTATAAGGCAGTAAGGCAAATAGCACACAAATACAAACATAGGTATAGGCAAGCCTGACCAACAAGTAATGCTCAAGCGGCTCTAATCCGAGGTATTCGCCTACACTACGATTTCGCCATAAGTGAGCCCGTTAAGCGCCTTGCCTCCTCAATGCCTAAAGTTACACGAGCCCGCAACGCTCGCCGCATCATGAGCGATGATATACCGGAAAAGATGGCGGCAGAAGAGCAGCCATATTGTATTTGGCACCCCGACATCGCAACTGAGGAAACCTACCGCTCACTAGCTTCTAAACACCCTGATATGAAATATCAAGTTGGTCGTGCCTGTGCTGCTGCAGGCTACCATTCTCTTTGGAAAGAACTCGATCTACTACCTGAAGTTACTCATGCTGAAGAGGCACGCGAGAGTGGAACGGATGGCGGCAAACTTATCTACGAAGAGATTATGGAGTTCAAATATCGCTATGCTATTATGGACGACTGTAAACGGACTATCGAGCTGTGGGATTACAAATGCCCGGCGTATCTGAACGGTGATACTGAAGTGCGATGGAAATTGGCAGCAAGGAAAGGCATCGGAAGCTGGGTTCCTGACCTCCAACCTTGTATCGAAGAGGACAAACATATTGGCCTCAAAGACGAGGACGTTGAAGAACAACACAGCATACTCACCGAAGACGAGGTGGAACTTCTTTATAGTCCTTTACCTGAGGATTTGCCGACTGTCAAGAAGACATTGTTGATACAGATGGCAGCCCACGACGGGAACGTCGATCGCTATGCTCGGCTTATGAATTCTGGAAGGACCTTGACGGAACTGGATCAGGACTGCATCATCCGTGGTATCTTACATCACACCATGTTTGCTCGCTGGTGGGCGGGCCAGATCAAGAACAACACCATATATGCCCGGGCATCTCCAACATGGGAGTTCCAACGAGCAATATTGGCTCGTCGAATTATGCTCAACGACTTGGCCTTATTGGAAGAAAAAGACGGCTGGGAGCGGAAGCCCTATATCATCTGGTGGCCCTTGAAACCAAATGAGACTTTTCTCGAATTGCTCGCCGAGCACGTCCCCGGGATGATGAACGAGATCGCGGCGGCAGCGATTGCCTGCGATTACCAGAGTCTATATAAATGGCTGGACCCAGAACCAAGCTGGGACCTATGGATAGTTGCTGATGAGTTCTCTCGAAATCCATGGTTCCGTGAGGATCAACAGATGCGTGGAAAGGAGAAGGGTGTCGACGTTGAATATGGTTTGTGGGACGATGTCAGGTACCCCGAATTGGCGAAGACGAGAGAGGTGACGATAATCGATGAGTTCGATGAGCATAAAACGTGTCGAGACGGTATCGAGAAACGCACGATACCTAGAAGAGAAGAATGGGAGAAGATCTTTGATACGAATCTCGTACAGCGCAAGGTCTGGGACGGGATTGGGAAAGTATCGCAAGATGATCGTCTTGTACGCTAGTATGGTACTCATTCAGCTTTCAAGCGCAGCGCCTTTAGCAATGTAGAGACTTAATAAGAGATAAGTTTGTTATAAATTATTCTATTTGCTCACGAGACCACCAGCTTGAATAAAGTCTTGTCATGTATCGGTCAAACCGAGAACACGTTAATATGCCAACGCTTGTTACACATCCGCATCCGGAACAATGAAACAAAGTGCGACGTTTACCATGCTTCATCTGGTGAAAGATAGGCGAAGGGAGGGAACTTTTTGTGTTTCCTCGTCGACGAGAGAACGTGTCATAAGGGCGGCACGTTTGTTGATATAAGAGGTTGGTGCATTCCAATTAAGCTTGTTCATCAAGGTTATTCACACATCTTTACATTAATACTTATAGAGCCGCTGTTACGACAGAGATCAATCAATTGACAAAGCCATCCTGTGCAGAAAAAATCGAATCTTTGTTCTTTCATTCTGCTGCTACTGTCTTAGACACCACAAACGACAAAATGCTCTTCACAATCATCCTCTTCGCATCTCTAGCCCTCGCAAAAATCACCAAAAACCGCCATTCAGAATCAAAATCCATAGTAAACCAATTCCCATGGCTTGAGATGTCCGAAGAAACAGGCATCGATCCATCAATGTACCTAAAACCCATCGCGAAAAGCACCCCGGAGACACTCGCCTGCACAACAGTAAGTACCCTCAAAAAAGACCTCTTCATTACCCTCGAATATGTTGCTAATAACTAGCAGAAACCTGGTCCGGATAGAGTCGCTTGTCCAGCTGCTATAGCAGGCTGGTACGAACTCGTAGACAAAAACCGAAAGATTAAAATTGAAGGAGGAAAATGTCGTTCTGTAACGGATGGGACATGTCGAACCGTTGCGTGTGCTCCGAGGGGTGATATTGTGGTTTCGTTGGAGGAAGTAACGGGATACATGTGGAAGCCTGTATCTTCACGATGTGTATTCGGTGGTACAGGAGGGATATGGCAGAATAAAGGGTCTACGTTGGTCATTGAGATGGGATACGAGAAAGAGTAAATAAATCAGGTTCTATTCGTGCTATTCTATGTGGTATTTGCCTATCCTTGCGCCAGAGGTATCTCAAAACAGTGTTTTCCAAATCATCGCTCGTAATCCTTTTTGTTCATGCTGCAGTGGCGCTCACTGCGCCGGTGATGGTAGGTGGTGCGCCGGGAACTTCATCGCTGGGATCAAGTTCGCCCTTCATCTCCTCTTCACCCTCTTCGACCTTCTTCTCGGTGGTCTTCTTGTCTCCAGAATCGCCAAGGCCAATGATATCGATCCATCGCCAGAATTCGATGGGGTTGTTACCACTTGTGTCAAAGATGGCTTGATCGTCGTTGATACCATCCTTGCAGTCATCGCCCTTCTCTTCGTTGAACTTCTCGAGCTTATCGAAAGATGTTCCGTCTACCAGATCGCTGACGAAAGTGCGTCCGACGGGCACTCCGTTCTGGCGAAGCATTTGGAGCTGTGCGCGTAGGTTAAGACGAAGTGCTCGCTCGGGTTGCTCTGCTTTGAAAATCTTCTGAGTCAACCAGGGGAACAAGATTCCAAAGTCGGACTGGTTCAAATGGGCAGAGTTGATGACGTAAAAGAAGCTTGGCTCCGACATCTTGATTCCACTGGGTCGCTCAAAGAGTTGAGGCTCGACAACCTTGACAGTAGGATCGGGACTCAGAATGCGAGCCTTAAGGTTAAGATGATCACGCCACTTGAAGAAGTGCTCTGATTCAACGGCCAAGATAGCCTTTCCACCAGGGGCAGTAGCCTTGTCGGCATAGACAGGGAGGGGCAGCTCAAAGAGAGGCTTGGAGTTGGGAGCCATCAAGGGCATGCACCACATGTCGAGTAGCATAGTAAGCGTCTTCTCAGTGATCTGCTCTCGAATCTCGCTGCCCTCAGTAGGAGTAAAGATGGGCTTTTCCATAGCAGCGACTTCGGGAACACCAGTGTAGTATGTGCTCTTAAGGAACTGCGTAACAGTAGCAGCTCCGAAACTGTGTCCAGCAAAGATGATACTGCCAGGCTCATGAATGTTCAATCGACCAACGAATGGATCAAGACTAGGCGTAGAGCGGTTCAAGTTGGTCAATGTGTCACCGCGGTCAACACCCAGCATGGCCTGATGAATAAGACCAAGCTCCCAGCATCGAATTCGGAGTTGAGCTTCACGGGCTTCGTATACTTCGGGGCTGACATCGTGTGAAATCTTCTCGTAAGGGACCTGAATTCGGCTGGTGGATGTGATTGTTCCGTTCTGGTTCTCGGGCACGCGGATGAAACTGGCGACAGCACTGCCCTCACGGTGCTCAGGGCAGATGACGACAATGCCATGAGACGCAAGAGAGCCCGCAATGTAGGAGTACGAGTTTCGGCATCCTCCCAGACCATGAGAAAAGATCATTGTAGGCCATCGCTTATTCTCGGTATCCGATTCAAGAAGCGTCGCATTCTTATGGGCAGGAATCGTAGTATAGTGAAGATGTCGCGGAAGAAAGGAGAGAAACTCCGCCAGCATAGGCCCAATACCCAAGAACTTGGTGTATGCGACTAAATGTTGTCGCTGAGGGTTTGGCAACCAGCTAATGCGCTTCTCGTTTGATTCGGGGACAGCTGGGTAGAACATGCGATACTGAACGGTATGAATCTTGTCGGAACCCTCGGGGGCAACGCTGGGTGATTTGAGTTCGGAAACGGGGATTTCAACGTCGACGGTACCGACTTTGTAGGGGCCTGTATATTCAGGAAAGGCCGGGATAGGACTTAGGCGTGAGAGGTAAGACATTTTGGAAGCGTTCATGATGAACGAGGTGCGCATCGACGTATTTACTGTTGCAAGGATATGTGGTGGAAGTAGAGTACAAGAATTCAAAGGGGGGAATTGAATAATGTAGGTGTCGCGTCGCTTATATACAGATAAATTTGACACCAAAATATCCGACGGCGATTATTTTGGCGACTGTTCACCAGTGGCTGTGATTTTGTTCCGCGCGAACAAATGATGAATGTTTTGGAAATGCTGGTGACGTTTATGCTGACGCTAAGATAATCGGTTCCTTTTTTCACATGCAAAAACCACGTCAACCACGGATTGAACAAATTAATTAAACTGAAGGTAATAATAAAAGGAACAAACATTAGAAAGAGACAAACATGAAAAGGAGAATAAAATATCAGGGGCAAGTCACGCGACAAAGATGTAGAATTGATGCAACTATTCCCCTTCCGTGACCGAAGGTAAGCTTTGTCTTGTGCACGATTACCTGTTGCGACTGGAAGAAAAAAAAAAAATCGTCATGACGTTATCATCTTGACCAAAGCCACAAGAGGAAACGCCACGAAGAAAATAAGCCGAGGCTCAGTGGGAAGAAAAAGTCCGGAGATTCCGAAGAGACAGACTTACAGTATTCTTTACTTCCTTGGCATTTCTATTCTAGGATTTTGACGAGCGTTGACGTCGTTGTATGCAACCCACAAGTTCAATGATCGTCAGGTTCAACTTCTCTTTCTCGGCCGAGTCGATCATATACGTCCGTAGAAAGACAGTAATAAGGTATCATTGTATGTTCATTTCTATGTAGTCGTGTCGTCTGGTCGTTAAACCTTTTCGGCTCTTCTGGTAATCATATCCAAACTCCGTCGAATCCTCTTCTTAGACCCTTTCCTAACCGGTCCTGGTCCTCCATTCATACCAACATTCCCATCTCCCCGTCCATCATTCTGCTTCTGCTTCTCCCTCCAAGGCCTACAATCTGGGCAATATCCATGCCCACACTCAAAATAATCCCATCGCCAAGGTTTGACGTCTTGCTTGCATACATGTCCCTCATTAGGACCCTTCTTGCACTTGCAGCAAACCCATCCTTTGACCATGCACTCGATATACAAGCATCCGGGCTTTCCGCAGTGTCGTGGTGATCTGATGACTGTAAAATTGATGCTTCCGCAGGGACATTCTGAACTGTTTTTTATTTCGGAGAGGGTCGTGCAGGCGATGTAGCGACGTTTTTCTTCGTGGCCGCAGATGTATCCGATCCATTCGCAGGTGCACATTTTGTTATCATGTTTGCATTGTGTTGTAGTTGAAGTTGTAGTATTTTAAAGGAAATTCTTAGTCCCCCATTTTCTAAATGACATCCATCTATGTATACAGTGATGGATCAGTGACACAGGCCAGGGCAGTGATCAACAGCCTCAAGCCAGTTCCTTGGATTTGGGCCGCGTCATGCTCCGTTCCTCTACCTTTGCATCACGCTCCATGTACGTCTCCACAGACTTTCCAAACGACCACTCAAACACATCCTCACCCTTGATCTGAAATCCGTATTTCTCATATATCGGTCTTCCCTTTGGTGTAGCCTCAAGAAAACACGGCAGACCCTCGGCGTCCGCACGTTCTACACCCCAGCGAATAAGTAGACTGGCAGCACCTTTACCCTGCCACTCCTCGTGGACACAGATAACTTCAAGATGGTAGTGAGGCCGATCACTCATAAATCTGCGATGGCCTTCTGTCATGGTACCGAAAAATTCAACGGCTAGATCTCCGTCGGCGGGCCAGACTTCGGCTGGTGGGACGTCTTGGATCGGCGCTCCGGGGAGATTCCACTTTGCCATTGCGACTACTTGTTCATCTTTTGACTCTGGGGATGATTTGTGGGTGACAACGTTGATCTTGCAGTTGGTGTTTGCCATGTCCTCTGCGAAGCTCTTGAGGAAGAATTGATCGGATGCTTCTTTGTTTGCGCAGAATACACGGCTTCCGATGATGGTGTCACCAAAGGCTGAGTAGTAGGCCTTGCACATGCCCGGAATGTCCTGTGGGACAGCTGGTCGAATTTGAAGAGGCATTGCGATGGATGTCAGTGACGGTGAGATATCGATGAAGAACCAGTCAAAGGTCAGTGAGAGAGTAGAGCGTCAATTGCAGATGGCATGATTCACGAAAACTTATCCTCTTGAGCGCTATTTCTGATACAGCGACGGTTTAATGCAACTCCACAGGCGAGTCCCAAGTGGGAAGCTGGTCGAGCTACCCTTGTCGATCATTTTGTGACAGATTCAACGGATCACTGAATAAACAAGTGAGGGTATCGTGAATGAATCTTTAGAGACAAAATTGTAGGTGGAACAATTATAAAGTACGGAACTTGGCGTCTGTAAGCCACGGTTTGTTGGTTGACAAATGGCATTTCATTGTTCTCTGTCAACCTTCCTATATCGTAGCGGCTGAACTTGGCCCCGCGCGCCCTTTACATCAAAAGCAACACCTGAGTATTGACATGTGGATTCAAGAGTATGACTCTTCAGAAGAATCACTTATAAATAGTCTGAGATTCAGCGTTAGAAGACAATCTCTTAACCATTTAATCAGAATGCGACGTGGAATATTTACAATGACCAACAATCTCGCTCAACAGCTCAAGGCTCTTCACAAGCCATCATCACCCATCATCTTCCCAAATGTATGGGATGTAGCTTCATTCAACACAGTCACATCTCTCAACACAGCAACTTCCAAGCCCGTTAAAGCTCTTGCGACAGCTTCTTGGGCTGTTGCTGCTACATACGGCGTCAAAGATGAAGAGCTCACCCTAGAGCAGAATCTCGAGGCAATTGGCAAGATTGGTCCTCTTGCCAAAGCAGCCGGTATTCCTCTATCAGCTGATCTGCAAGATGGTTACGGTTCACAGCTTGTATCCGTTATCCAAAGAGCCGTTGCAGCAGGCGTTGTAGGCGCAAACATTGAGGATGTACACCCAGAGAATAACATCTTTTATCCAATCGATGAACAAGTTCAACGCTTAAAAACAATTCTTTCAACCGCCGCAGAAGCAGGCTGTCCAGATTTTGTCATCAACGCCCGCTGCGACATGTTCCATATCGACCAGAACCTCTCAGAGGCACAAGTCATGGAAGAAGCCATCACACGTGGCAAGGCATACCTCGACGCAGGTGCGACAACCGTGTTTTACTGGGGCGGTTCAGGACGGGGGCTGAGAGATGCTTGGGTCGAGACTTTGGTCAAGGAGTTAGATGGGAAGGTCGCTGTCAAGTTGGCGCATAAGACTCAAGATGCGCTGTCGACTAAGGACTTGGCGGATATTGGTGTTGCGAGGATTAGTGTTGGGCCGAGTTTGTTTTTATTGGCGCAGGATGCTGCGAAGCAGGCAGCAGAGAGGATTCTAGGTGGTGGAAATCTGTAGTTAGTTGCCTATTCATGATGATAGCAGCGATCTGTAAATACTACTGTGAAAGTCCTACGGTAGCTGAAGATCTTGTGAAGATCTTTCGTATTCTTGTGGGACAAACTTCCCGATGACTCTTCCGGTCTTTGTGTCCCAGGTTCACAATCCTTCACGACAGGCCAATCATCAGTGTGAGCGCGCTAATGATTACTGCGCTCTGAGGCCACTTTCTCACTGAGGCAGTGCTAAGCTTAGCTGCCTGTACCCGAGACTAAGCCCTATGGGTCCCTTGCGAGCTTGCCTGTGCCGGGCCTGGATCTAGATCCCTTAATGGGCAGTGCAGCCTGAACATGCCGTCAGGATTGCTGCATATGGTCGCCGAAGGATAGAATCAACCTATCAGATTGATAGTCAGGAGGCTTGAAATGAATCTGCAGTTTATCACTGCTTACTATGATGATCTGGTGGGTCAGGCATTGCCGTGTGAGTAATATGCCGTACTTCTGGAGCCTGGAGGCCTTCTCATCATGGTGAGATGAGGATTATATAGAGGTAGCCAAAGTCCAACAATTGCCTTTCGTGTCATTATCATCTCTCATAACTCTCTATCTCATATTCATCCAGCCTCATCTATCTAATCCCCTTTTCTTTATATCCCCACCCTCTCACTTAGTCCAAAAGACACTGTGCTTCGAAACACCATGACTATCGACAACATGGATTCAAACAAGAGCACCAGCGGCGATGAGTCCGCCGTTGTCGTAACTCCCGCAGACACTGAACCTCAAAAAGAGGAAACCACAACAGAGACAAAGCCTGAGTCTTCATCACAAGACTCAAAGGAGGAGCCCAAGTCGGACGAATCCAAGTCTGAAGAGGAGAAGAAAGACGACGAAGAGGAAAAGAAGGAGAAAATCATGGTCGGCCTCGTCACAGACAAGAAAGACCTCTACGCAAAATACGACAAGCACGGCGATCGTTCATGGACAGATAAATACCCCGACGATCTTGAAGAAGCAGCAGAGAATGAGGAGACACAGAAATACGCTGTCATCATCCGAAAGGTGAAGCCAAAGGAGGCTGACTCCAACAAACCTCTTGTCATCGACAGTATCATCGTTCAATCTCCTTACCTCAAGCGTGTACTTGGCAAGGTCTTTGATGATTACCCTGGTATCGTCACTGATGTCACGCGTCTCAAGTTCTCGGCTCCCTTTCACTGCTTTGTGCATCGCTGGGAGAGACTCACCGCTGCAAAGGAGGATGAGAAGTGGGATGAGATTACCCGTGAGCATGTTGCGCTTTTGCATAAGATCTTGGAGGAGGAGTTGGGTGAGATCATCCAGCTCAGACAGGATTACTACAAAAATCGTGCTGTTGCTTTTGAGCATGTATGGGCGTTGTTTGCTCCTGGATGTACCGTCTGGGGTTCGTCCAGAGGCAAACCTGTCGCTGCTCGCTTCGAGGATGGCAACTATGTCAAGACGCGCTGTGGTATGGTCTACAGCCTGAACTGCAAGGGCATCGATTGGGATGGAAAGGGCATGGGCTGGGTTGATGTCCCCATGCAGATTGGAGATTTCATCGGCACAGTACCCTTCTCTAATCTTTCTTGTTACCCTCTCGAGTACCATCCCAAGCCTGAGGCCGCGCGACAGCTGCTCATCGAGCGTGGTCGCAAGTTTGAGAGTCTGGCGGGTTATCACTACAAGGCGTACAGTGGCACTGCTAAGTGGTATGTCACGGCTGAAAAGTCCCGCCAGGAGACGGTCAACTCACGCGTTGTCATCGATGCAGCAAACTGGGAGAAGATGAACCCTGAGCATCTGATCTACATGAACTATCTCGGCCATGACGATAATGACTCAGACAAGGATGCGGATAGTGATGATGAGGACAACAATGACGACTACGATATTTATGCCGACTCTGATGCTGGAAAGCCAGATGTCGACCCCGAGAACCGCATCAAATTGACGGAGGAGGAGCTTTTGATGACATCGCCCATTGTTCGAGGTTACGCTCTCAAGAACAAGCGATGGATGGAGTTCTTCATCGACGATGTGATAGATGTCAAGTTCAACGACAAGGCATTCGACTCACTCGTTCTCCCCGAGGACCAGAAGGAGCTTATCCTCGCTTATGCCCAGAGCCAGGTCAAGTTCAAGGATGTCTTTGACGACGTTATCTCTGGTAAGGGTAAGGGTATCATCATGCTTTTGTCTGGTGGTCCCGGTATCGGTAAGACTCTCACTGCAGAGTCTGTCGCCGAGGAGATGAAGGTTCCTCTGTATATCATGAGCGCTGGTGATTTGGGTGCTGATGCGTACGATATCGAGGAGAACTTGACTCGTATTCTCGAAATGGTGGCTAACTGGAACGCTGTCCTCCTTCTTGACGAATGTGACGTCTTCCTTGAGGCCCGATCAGCTCATGACATCCAGCGCAACCGCATCGTCTCCATCTTCCTCCGCACACTGGAATACTACGAGGGCATTCTCTTCCTCACAACCAACCGCGTCAAGGACATGGATCAAGCCTTCCAAAGCCGAATCCACATGTCACTCGAGTATCCTCCCCTCGATGCCACAGCCCGTGAGTCTGTCTGGAGAGGGTTCCTCAGCCGTGCTGTTACTGTGCATGCTACTACGGATGGTGGTGCTGCGCATACTATCACAGATGAGGAGATCAAGAAGCTTGCTGGACTTGATCTGAATGGTCGACAGATTAAGAATGTGCTCAAGACGGCGAATCTGTTGGCTTGTTCTAAGGAGGAGAAGGTGTCGTTCAAGCATTTGAGAACTGTTTTGCGGGTTGAGGGTCATTCTTTGTAAGGCGTTTGGATTGAGATTTGATAGCATATTAGGGAAATACTTTGACTAAGATTAGGTAAAATGATAAATAATTTGACCAAGGTTAGGTAAAATGATAAATGTTTATGGCTGCCTCTTCCAAGGCGTACCTGCTCATGTGTAATAACAACTACCTTCCATATTGAAAGTCCGCAATAGAAAAGGAAAGAGGCTCCCAACCCAGCGATATACCTACCTATTCTCAGATGCAGATCATAGGTACGGCACTCACTTCAATTTAACAATATACAAGTCTAACATTCTGCTTCTACTAAATTCCGCTATCAATATCACCAAAAGCTTCATCTCGTACTACGTCATCATGGATCCATCTGAATTCTCTCACCACAAGGCCGCATTCTTCGAAAGTGACATGTTCAAACACCTCACAGCCGGTCTTAACGCCGTCTTGAAGGACTGTCGACAAGACCACCGCGTGCCATCCGCCATCCGTTACCACATCGTCGACATACAAGACGAAAAGCCTAAGCTCGGCGAGACCATGAGATTTAAGGAATGCGACAACGAAGACGGCAGTCCCTGCCCCGAACAAGCCCGATGCTTCAACCCCAACTTTAGCGCGCAAAATTACCTCCACAAGTTCCTCTCGGACGTAGATCGCTTCGTCATGATCTCACAACCCGAGGACTTGTCAGAAGATGAATTCACAATACTCCTCAACCTGTACAACGTCCCCAACCACCACCAAACTTTTTGGATGACCGCGTTCACCAACGTCTTTCGAGACCTCTTCGGACCAAGCCTGGAGTAGCACCCTGACGTCCACGGAGTTTTATAGCGAAAAGCTGAAATGCCGGGGGTTTTCAGGTTTTTCACGTTTGCGAATTTGTTGTTGGATGAGATGTTGAAGTACAGAGGGAGGAAGCAGGTGGAAAACGCCATGGGTCGAGATTCGTCAGCCACGCCGTCCGATTAGTCCGGGTCGGAGGGAGTTATGGAAGGTTAAAGCGTATATCAAAGCGTATTGTTGGCTAGGTATTCTAGTACTTATATCGTCACTATTGACTTGATCCAATTCTTACCAATATGTGAAGTCGTTGTCTTGTCTTCTAAGGATTAGGGCGCCAAAATAAAGCTGCCTAAGTGCTGATCTAAACTTGAGTATAAGATCATCAAGCTATTTCGTCTCTTATGTTCTCGGGCCTATTGAGAAGAATTGGTCGCCGGGGGACCTAGGAGGCGAAATAATTTGACCACATTATGCAAGTTTGGACTAGTTGTTACTGCTTTATTTGTGTAGTTGAGTATCAAGCATTGGCTCATTGCGGCTGAATATATCGTGCTAAACTAAACGTGACCCCGCCTCGGCTCAACACCAGCTTATAAATCAACCTCTTCCTCTATTCAAGGAAACCGTCAAACTTGACTCACTCAGCAACATCAAAATGGCAGACTTTCAACCGAAAAGCATTCTTATCTTTGGTGCAACAGGTACCATTGGCCGGTACATCACCAAGGCGATAGCAAACGCCCAGCCAGCATTCGATCATGTTACTATCTTCACCTCTGAGGACACTGTTTCAAAGAAGCAGGATTTCATCCAAGAGTTGAAATCAAAGGCTGTGAATATCATCACAGGGGACGTCAACAACGAAGAAGACGTCAAGAAAGCGTACCAGGGCATCGACACTGTCGTCAGTGCCGTGGGAAGAAACGTTATCGAAACGCAAATCAAGCTATTCAAACTGGCGTCAGAATCAGACTCTGTGAAATGGTTCTTTCCTTCTGAGTACGGCACGGATGTTGAGTATGGGCCTCAAAGTGCGGATGAAAAGCCGCATCAGTTGAAGCTCAAAGTGAGGAAGCATATTAGGGAGAATGCCAATGGACTCAAGTATACTTTTGTGGTTACCGGACCGTACATTGATATGTACTTTACCTTCAACCCTGATATTCCTGAAGCTGGAGGTTTTGATTATGTGGGAAAGAAGGCTGTTTTGATTGGTAATGGGGAGGGAAAGATTGGATTTACAACTATGCCAGAGTAAGTATTACGCATTACGCCACAATGGAAAAAAGAAGCTGACAATTTGCAGTGTTGGAAAGGCTGTAGTGGCAGCCCTTCATCATCCCTCCGAGTCATTCAACAAAGCTTTGAAAGTCCAGTCCTTTGTCGTCACGCCAAGGGAAATTCTGAAAGAGCTGGAGAAGCAGACGGGGGGCGAATCCTGGGCGGTTGAAAATTATACTCTTGATGAGTTGAGAAAGGCGGAGAAGAAGGGCTGGGCTGAAGGAAACTCCAATGCTACTTTGTATACGCTCCGTCGTATCTGGTCTGAGGGTGGGACTCTTTACGAAAAGACTGATAATGAGAGCATTGGGCTGAAGGATGAGGACCTTGAGACTCTTGAGGTCGCGGTTCATAGGCGCTTGACGACGGGCTACTGATGAGTTATCAACTGTGTTGGTCTTCAGACTGAGTTGACAGGTGGATCTCCACGGTACCCGCGATGAATGATGGTATCTGGCATTTATCTTCAAACACTAAGGCCGAACATAGGACAACATTGAGCTCTGTTCGCCAGAGTGATTGATTTCATACCAGACTCAAAGCCGTCTTCGAATTCCCAAGATATCATAAATCTTTATGCTTTGGTAGTAAGGAGAAATCAAGATGTACATTGAATATCAACTCGCCCTACTCCATCCTTTCAATTGCACATCAGCCACTTGAGAAACCTCGTCCTACAGATAGTCGGCCAGAGGGTTGCGAGGAACCCAGCTAGGAAGATATTCACCAAATCCCCAATAGTTGCCAGCACCCATAGGATGGTCCGCACACATGCGGATCTTGCTGACATCAACACCCTCTGGAAGGTCGTTTGGATCCCAAGTCATGGGTCTAAGACGGCCGCATATCTTTTCGGCTAAAGGATGTTGTTCAGCGACAACCATGACGGTCATAGCGGCAGCGATGAGAGCCTGAATCTTCATTGTGACTGTTTTGAACTGTCAGCCGTGCTGGCGATTGAGGATGATTGAAGGGTCTCACTTGATGGCGCGTAAGAGGCGGCGCTAGAAGGGAACAAGGTTGGAAGAAAAGGGACAGCGCGGATTGCCAAAACTCCAGTTTATAGTCAGTTAAAACAGCTCCAACACGTGGTGTTAAGCGATGAAGAGTTGAAGGATTTGTTGGTTGCCTGTTGGTAGTGACGGTGGCTTACGCACCCAGTTGATCCTTTCGCTTATTAGACCCTTGAATAGCGTGGTGTGGTTTGAGGTCGAGAAAGGATCAGGACAAGAATGCCCCTAGGTACCTGAATTTTCGCTAAAGCTCTGGTGTAGGCGATGTACCGAAACAAGGGTCTGGCACAGCATATTTGTCGCCTTGGCTCAACCAGCCTTACCCCGACGGCCTTTCTCAAGCTATGGGGCAATAGCGATTCTTTTTCCCCGGTACACGGAGTAAGCACAGCCTTGAATCCCTCCGAGTTCGTGGAAATGATATTTGGCGCTTGATGGTTGAAGCGCGTTGCTGCGTTCAAGTGCTTGGCGCAGATGCCTCAGCCAGCCCGAACAATGTTTTGATGGACCAACAGCTCTCCTCAAGCCTCTTAACGACCAGCCTTTCCTCATCAGCCTTCTGTCGGCATGATTCGATCGTCATTCTTCCGAGGCGCTCCCTGCAGAACTCGCATCATTCTTCGCCATGTACCTCATTGTTGGTTGACTATCGGTCGGAGGATGGGCGTACCCTACAGTAAAACACTTGGGTGTTAGCACGGGATCATTCCGCATATTATTCGCAGCAAAGAGTGTACGAGAAAGTCTTCATGTGGAACAGAAGAGTACAGGTTCCGCATGTTGGTATCTTCAAGCTCAAGATTGAGTGCAGAGGAGGGCAAGAACGAGTTTAATCATCGACCTGTAGTATTAGCTTCGAGAGAGATTGACTTACATCTTCACTGTTCCATTCCGCGGTGGGCTTTACGCTAGATGTGATTGGGCTTGTGGTGGAGATGCTTTTGTGGAGGTATCCATTTGCGGGAGTGTGTGAAGTGTCACGTGATATAGAAGGTTGATGATGGAGAAGTTCCCGCCAACAGCTTTATGGTACAGAGTAAGGTCAACTTTAACCACCGTAGACCATTTGCCTTGGAGCTTTGCTAGCAAAATGATGCAAATCAGTGATTTGCAGCTTGGCTTTCTGACTATCTCTCACCGGGCTTGACCTGTGTATACGCTAATTGTAGAGTTGCTTTCAACAAAAACAGCTTGGTACNNGGGCAGAACCTCACTTTTTGCATTCCGAATAACTATTTTTATTTCACTTTTTAGAAGCAGCTATATCAAGATTTAACAGGCTAGTTGTTAGCCATACATTTTCTCTCGTGCACATTCATGGTTTTGCACTTTTTGCACTTCATAGCCACTCCCAGACCATTCTGCTCATCAACCCGCCAACTAGTAGTCAAATCAACACCTCCCTCGGCACCGTCATATTTGAAAAACAACCTGTTGATTCGGTTCTCGGAGTCAGAAACTTCGAGGGCGTCAAACGGCACGCCGTCTTCCCGAATGCAAAGTCCTAAAAAGTTGTCTAGACCTTGATCTCGTAGATAATCGCTCCACTCTTGTAAGAACTCAGGACTGAGGGTAGGAATTTCGTTCGTGTGAGTATAGACGAACTCATAAGCGATAGCTCGTCCATTCTTGATGATAAAGTCACTAGGAATGACTTTACCACCAGGGGCAGGTTCGATACCTTCGGAAGCAAGAAGTTCACGGGGACATTCGCCGTCTTTGCATACGACTGAAACGGCCATGTTCCTGTTGCCGTGGAAGGTAACGACCTTCTCACCTCTGGTGATGTCAAAATGCTTGTGGTTGAGACGGATTTCGTAAAAGTCATGCAGCTTATGTTTGACGAGCAGGTTGGCCAGGTTGTCGAGAACACCGGGACAAGCCTCGATAAGTCGTGATGCCTCGTCCAAATCCTTGAGATTGTTGTAGGTATGTTGTAATAAGTCCATTGCAGGAGCTGCCGTAGCTTGACGGATCTCTATTCTAATTCTAGGCATGTTTGAAATGATAGGGCGGTTAGATATACCAATAAAGTCTGTTGTTTGAAATTTTTGCGTATCTAGTATGGCTAATATGATATGGGTTGAACTAGTAGGGGCATCAAGCCTATATATACTCATTCTAGAACTATGAATCAGTCAAAGAGTATTCGTAGTACAGACATGAATCAATGGCGGCGATAGGGTTTTTCATCCTGTCACCGGGACATATATGAGCTGTTTGTATGTATATGAAGTTCTTGATAAAGCATTGCGTTAGGACACGAACGTTTATTTGATTAACTACCACCCTTCCTCCCTCGAGCAAAGAACAACTGCTGTTTCCCACCAATTTCCCTAGGAACAGGTGACGGTGTAAACGTCAATTTCCAAGACCAATCCTCCAACCCAGCCTTCTCATACGCACTCTTAACCTCCTCCTCTTGGAACCCCATCCTATTAACACTAAGTTTCGAAAAGTCCATACCTTCTCGATCAGAAACCCAGTCAATAATAAGCAAGATCCCACCCGGTCTGAGTCTTTTCGAAAGTTGTAAAATCATATTCTCAGGGTCTTCGATATGGTGCAGAGCTAAGCACATGACTATTAAATCAAAATTGAAATATGCGGGTGTGTTAAGCTCTGGGGATGGCGTTGATTCAGGCTCGATGAGATCTCCTTGTACGGCATGCATCTTAGTTGGGGTGTAACCTGATTTAAGAGCCATTTCGTTGTATTGTTCTGCCATTGCTGATGAGATGTCCATGCCTCTAACAGTCGACATGAAAGGTGCAAGGGCCTATTATCATCAGTCTTGAATCAACGACGACAATAATGACATGTGTGAACCTACTCTGGAAGCCACGCCAGTTCCACATGCATAGTCCAACATCTTCGTAGGTCTTGATGCAGGAGGCTTGATGCCAATCCAGTCTATGTTCTGTCGAAGCTCTTTCGATACTTGGTTGCATAATTCGATAATCCACGGCCATTGAAACATCATAGCAGGAACATTACTGAACCAGTCAATAGGTGAAACAAAACAAGCTATTAGAGAGATACGAACTTGTAGTGCGATTTATTGTGCTGTCCCATTGACCTAGGAACATCTTGGGGAGGACCATGGTGATGATGAGTATGATACTGCAAATGGTGATGGTGGTGGTGGCAGTGGGGAATGTCTTCGACAGGTTGCTCCATGTTGTAAAGCGACAATAGATAAGATGCTAGAGGCTTTTTGTAACGAATTATAGTATAGATGAAGATGTAAAATGTATGTTCATGAACAGGACGCGGCTCTCAAGGTATCGACAAAAGGGTTTCGGTCGGCGAGAACCCTGATGGCCTCTCGCATTAATCCACCAAAACTCACCGCAGTTGTTCATACAGCCCGTCTTGTCAGATCTAGGGACATCAATTTATTGTAAGAAACCCTTCCTGTTCGCTGTAGGCTTTTCATCATATTGTTCTTTTTCTGAATAGGCTATTCACCACTTTTGACCAAAGTTTGGTGATATTTGTTTGATACATGGACCTCTCCGCTCACGACAATCCACGCATATGATTCCGACGTGGATGACACCGGTTGATCGCTTGTCCCACCGATGGAGTGGCCATTACTCACTTGGTAGTAGACAGTTGACATCGATACGCCTTTCATTTACTTCTCAAGTCGGGGCATGTTTTGACCTTGTTCCCTCTTTATTGCCTCCCATCGGCATATTTGCAATTCCTTTGCTGTTTACGACGGGTTGAGGTAGAGTGAGCTTCTTGAAATCGTCAAAGAGGTCTGGTGCTGACTCAAAAAGTGTTGCCATCGAAGTATGCACATCCTGTAAGGGCGTCTCCTCTCTCTGATACCTTTGCAAGATTTCCAAGAATTGTCGATATTTTTCGGGCTCCTTCATATATCGATCCTGGTAGGCAGTTAGAAGTCTGTGTCTTGTAATTGCCGGAGTGCCATTCTACCTTAACCCTGTTTACATAAGTTATAGAAGTATTAAAGGTAACAAGTTCCTCTTGTCTTGTCTTGAAATCGGGCTTTTGGTCCTTATCCCAAATTTTATACCGACGACCTCTTATGGGAGGTTTGCCATGACCGTAATAACCAGAATCGGACTCGTTCTTCTTCCCGAGATAAAAGTTCGATACCGGATCCCCTGGCATCCGGAAATTCAAGTCTTTGTCGATAGTATATCCAGGCGGCAGGAAATTGTTGAACCCGTCAAGTAATTGCATTTGGTCTTCAACTACAAATAGATCTGTCACCAGCCGCATTACAGCTGGCGTGTCAATTCTAAGTTTATGTTAGACTCATTTTCAGACATTATATAGGCTGGAAAAACTGACGCTTGTGATTTGAAATCTCTCATGATGTCAAGAAATCGATTGTACGTGGCAGGACGCTCATGGAACGCTAGTTTGACCTGGTCTAGATAGTCTCGTGCATTCTGGAAAAATGGCTCTTGACCTTGGATAATTCCTGCGGGTAATCGATGCCTCGATTCCCCTTTCGTCTCATCCGTGCTCTCCTCTTGAGACGTAGAAGGTTCTGAATCATTATCAGACCCTGAATGAGATCCAAGATCTAGATTTGTTGGGAGTGCAGCAAGAGATATCTCTTCTAGATGATTGCAAAGATGTTTTGTGATAGCTGGTTTGCCACAAGGGATTGTGTCGAAGCACAAAGGGCATGTCATTGATTGCCAATCTGGTTCGAGCTTGTGATCTTGTGCAATATGTGCTGTCCAGTCTTCGCGGGCCCGAAAGACGGTAGTGAATGAGCAGTCCGGATCGATGCATTGCCAGGGCAGTAGGTCTTGATATAGATGCCTTTTCCATGCCGAGTTGTTTCGAATGGAGATAAATTTACCACAAGAAATGCATTCAAATGGTTGACCTTCTTTGGCTTCTTTGGATAAAGGTGGAATTCGAACTGAAGTCCTTCCTTCAGCACGGTAAGACATGACCGTTTCAGCCACAGAGGCCGAAGAGGGAATCGACGTTCCAAGGCCAGAATCCTGGAATTTGGAGCTAGCAGCGTCCAATTGAGTGAACCTTGGGACGTCGACGGCATCAACTGCTGCATTTTGTGATTCTCGCTCTCGTTGACACCTGAGATAGCGATCATAGGACGCTTTGGCGAGTCTCGAAACCAAAGAACTTTCTGCTTTTGGAAATCTCGTCCGAATCTTATCCTTGTATACATCATGTGGTAGCCAAGTCTGTGCTTCATCCGCAAAGGCGGTTTTCTCGGCAACTGACTCTAATGTCGTACTTTGAAATAAGGCATCGAGTCCCATAAGAGATAAAGTATCGGTCTCTAGATCTTTTGTAATCTCCTCAAGGCTATCCGAACCGTAGTATGAACTGCCATCTGATGAGGAAGCGTCTTGGTCCAGATCACTGCGGACTGCTTCAAGGACATCCTTCAACTTCTGTACTGATTCTTCAGCCGTATTTGATATTTGAGTCTTCTTGGAACTCGTCAAAGGTTCAAGCCCTGTTAAAATTTAGTCATTAGATAAACAAACAAAATCGACTCTGAGTCCATTGACTAAGTAATAAGCACGTACTCTCCAACAACGTGTCGCTGATGCTGACCAGAACCTCGATGGTAGTACGCCTTAGACGTCTAGACTTGATAAAATTGACATCCTGATCGCCCGCGCATATCCGATAGCCGTCGGACCATAGTCTTAATCGATCTAGACTTCTCTGTAAACTGGTGCTGACCGGGGCTTTCCCATCCGCGTAGAGCTTCGAGTCTGCGAGCTTTTGGATAATGTCGCGAAACACAACAAGTAGCAAAGAGCATAGGCGCGCAACAATACTCTCCTCGTCCAAAGGCTTTTCGTCGAGGACTGCCAAGGCGTCCAGAAACAGCCGAACTTTAGCTGCTGGATCGTATCTGTCTCGCTGATTCAGACATTCCATCGTGTGCGTAACCCAGTTATCTTTGAAAGATCAGCAAATTTCCGTCTTTGTGAGAATATGGGCACGTGTAGGCATCAAAGTGCATTCAGCTCCGACTGCAGCAGCCAATAGTGCGTGAGACAATTGTCGCATGCATGGCTCAGCCCCTAAGCACTGCCTCGAGCGCTTGATAACTCTCATTCCATCTTCAGCCTCACAAGGCGTCTGACAAGAGTTTATCATTTATGACGAGCGCATCCCCCGCCTCTATCATCGAAACTAGATTCCGCAGAAATGGAGCCCGTGTCGCTTGCTTTGGGTGTTTTGCCAATTGTTGGCGGAGCAGTTAAAACGTGTAAAGTTGTTCGCAAGAAGCTCAAGATCTTTCGTCATTATTCTCGGGAGCTACGTCGGGTCCAGAAGCGAGTCAGCCGACAATCGCAGGTCTTCACCAATGAGGTTCATCTTCTTTTGAGGCCTTGTTTACATGATGAAGATGTTGTGGAATTGATGTTGAAAGATGAAAGTAATCCCAAGTGGACAAGCAAGGAGCTTGAGAATGGAATGAGAAGGAGCCTGGGGGAGAGCTATAGCTCTTGCCGCGAGCTCATCGAGGACATTGGGACCACTATGACAGATCTCCAATCAGTATTCGACTGCTTCGATCAGATATTGGATCAATGCGATGAGGTAAGCAGATGACGAGTCACTGATCTTGAAGGAAAGAGCTAACGAAGATAGAATGAGCACCCGAGGGATGCTATGCGACGACTTCGCGAGGCAACCAGAATCGTCCACGACGAATCAAAACTTGAAGCACACATCAAAGACCTGAACCAATCCATTGAAGAGCTAAGACAACTTCGAGAGCAGACACAGGAACTCAGAAAGCCTATTGCAATCACACAATCGCGACAGACTATCCGAATGCAAACCGATCCCGAGTATAACCAATTCAGAAAGACCAGGGAAGCAGCCAAGGCTTTACATGAAGCTTTCACCATGGCTTGGTCAAACAGTGCAAGACATGGGATAAGTCACGAGATGCAACATACTGTACGGCTATTCCTCCACACTGATGTTGAGGAGGATATCAACATGAAAGCTGCCATTGCTTGCGATGGCCACGGAATGGACACTAGGTATACTTCCATTACTCAGCGATCTGCACACCACTTGACTAATGGAAGTACGAGTAGTGCAACTCGAGAGAGAGCGGTCCGTGTTGATATACGATCGGAAAATCGTGACCCGTCGTTCAGGCTTCCCACACCCCCAAATTCTAACGAATCCCCAAGTTCCCATAACGTTCAGCGGAAAAGAAGAAAGGTTCGGTTTGTTGAAGCTGGATCAAGTGCATTGATGGATCGGAATCAGCCTTGTTGCTCTTCGAATAAGCCGCAAGTAGTGGAGTTGCCTCCTGATCTGTCTACAGTCGACCTTTGTTCGGTGTTATACAAAGACGACCCGTTGACACTAAACTCGTCTTCTGAGGGGTATTGCCTTGGGTACCTTGATGGAGACGTGGACGGAAAGTTCCGACACCACTTCTACAGGAGCTCAACACACAACCATCGGGGAACTCTACGTGCAAAGTCTGACGAGGCATGCCATACATTGATACCAATGGGCGAAGCCCTGAATCAGTCAGCTGAAACGACCATGACCATCGTGGATCAACTCAAGATAGCTCGCGAGATTGCATCTGCTGTTTTGAAGCTTCACGCAACGCCTTGGCTCAATGACTATTTCAACATCTACCATCTTATGCTTTACAGCACAGGGCACCCCACGACAAGCCTCAAGACACTACATGTCGTATCAGACTTCACAAAGACACTTCTTACACAAGAGCAAAACAGTGTGACTGCTACAGGCTTACCGACCCCTATAGCAGTAGATGATGCTCTCGAGGATGCCAAGCTGTTATATGGCGTGAGAAACCTGACTCTTTGGAGTCTTGGGGCAATTCTGCTACAAGTCGGACGGTGGTCTACACTAGGTTCCTTGGAAGACGTTATCGCTGTTCGCAAACTGTCGAGGCAAGCGTCAAACTTGGGTCCGAGGTATCGAGATTTAACGAAGAAATGTCTGGACTGCGATTTTGGATACGGCGATGATCTCACTAAACCACGTTTACAGCAAGCAGTATACGAGGGGCTTGTGAGTGAATTAAGTGAAATGATTTCTACTCTGGATGTCGAGGAAGACTAACATAGCAGGGGGTCTCTGGGGTGATGACAGGGTCATTCTCACTAAGAAGGGACTCTCGAATGTAGTCGGACATTTCTACAATATGAACAATCCATTAACACACTAACTTAACAGCTCCTATTTTCCTTACCTCTACTATGACGAACAACACAAATAAAGTGAATCCGCCCATTTCCAATATGCCCGTCGCACGTTTTGCACCTCTTGCTAAACGCATCGTCCAACCTATTGTCGAACGGGATAGCCATCGCGATTATCGTGACTTATATGGCTGATGGTTCCGCCGCTAGCCTATGTAAAGCAAACCTCGAGACTACGAGAGGCGGTTCTGCCGGCTTGGTGACATCTTTGACTGCTGATTCTACCATCGGTAGTATCTCAATTGGCCTCATACAGACTGAGATTCCCGGTGAAACTGAAGCTACAATACTTGCTTCAACTTCAACTGTTGCCGACACTTCAACAGACTACAAGACGACTGGAGCGCCTACTACGTCGACGGTGCAGGCCTCAACTAGCTCAACGACATTTACTACTGAGAATGGCCTTGCAACTACTCAGCTCCTGACCAACGATTTATCTTCAACTGTCTAGTCGGCCATCGCCATGATCGAGAGTGCTACAGCCTCTGCTACTGCCGAATTGACCTTGACGACCGACGTTACCGGGGAGGGTACAACAACTACAGTCTCAGCCATTGACACAACTGCCACTTTCGAGCTTGACACAACTACAAGCGAAGAAACTAGCACCGTCTTGACCATCGCCAGTGAAGACCCCGCCACTCCAACATTTATCGTAAACTGTGGCTTTGACGAGTCATCCAGTAGTTATGACCCATGGACCTTTTCGACTTACAACAGAGTCCGGGGAATCGACGTTAAAGTCAATATCGACAGTACCACCAAGCAAAAGGTTCAAACTCAGCACACTTTGAGTATATCCGCAGCGGTTTCAGTTATCTCAGGCAACCGCTGACCATCATCTCAAAAGCAGGCACCATGTATCCCATGTCAGCCTGGACACGAACGACTGGACAGACAATCTCCAGATGCAATAGTGCTCGTATCCGATGTACGTATGGGGACGGACAAATTGCTACTCAAGCTTCTCTCAGCTCTCTCTTCCATAGTCCCGATACGTGGCTGCAGATATCGAGCTCCTGTAGCTATACCCAGGCACAGATTGACATTGAGAATTTGTATCTTTACGTCGGTCTGGTCTGCCCAGAAAACTCTCAAGGATGTATTGACGCGGTCAAATCTAAGGACATTTGACAGCTTCCTACTAGCTAAAATTGGCATATTTTTATAGAGTACATTGTCCTTCTGTTTCCATGAAAAGAAGTGAGAGTGAACACCTGACAACGATGCACGATGTTATGTTACTTTGCGAAACTGAGACAATGAGAACAGGAAACATTTTGGAAACTCTGGGTCGAACAGCGTCTTTGTTCTTCTACAACAACTCAATTGTTACCTCCCATACAAGCAATGGTTTCACTTCTTGGACAATGAAACTTGCGCGAACAAAGTACTTAGCTCGCTGTTCGTCTTTGTTGTAATACAAAACAACCTATAAAAAGGGCAGAGGTCTTTTCTCTGACGGGCCAAAGAAGCGCAGCATCTCTACTCAAAATAACTTCACTCGCAATAACCTTCTATTTAATCACAGTCCAAAAGATTATTCTTGATATCATTTCTATCGTTAGCAATCATGTGTCACTATATGGAACTCGAGTACTCCTGCTCCACTAAGGGGCACCCCCATCGACTGCGCACTACGGGACTCATCCAGTGCGACGACTATATTGGCTGCATGCTTGAGAGGCTTGACCGCAGGAAGCCGGGGCGAGAGCCTCAACAGTTAGGTCTAGAAACAGAGCAGTACACTGTTCACAGGATCGGTGGTGACTGTGAAGAATGCGTGAAGAGGAAGACTAAGCTGATTCAAAACGAAGAACGAGTCTTTCGAGAGCTTGAAGAGGAACTTCAGGAAGAAGACAGAATCTATCGAGAGATTCAAGAGGGATTTCAACAGAAAGAAAGAAGCTTTCGAGAACGGCAAGAGGCAGTAAATAATAGAGGCCAGAGACTCTCCAGAAGGATACGCAAGATACTTGTAGACACACCCGACGAAATCCTGGGTTTACGACTATATGGTAGAGGGGAAGTCGCTCAGCAGCCTGAAACCATCTGCTCTTCTGGTTCTTGCACAGGGCCCGTAGTAGTAACTGACGATGGAGAGAAAGGAATGTTTTGCGAGGAACATACCTGCAAAGCCAAAGAGTGGTCTTGTCTTTTGGATGCTGTAACGCTTGAAAACAGCAATCAGCACCCAATCTACTGTTCTGCGCATACCTGCAGTAGACTTGGTTGCGGTCTCAGAATTGTAGATCCTATGAGTACTTATTGTACAATGCATCAGACACAGATGTATATGGATTTTGCTGGTATACAGTAGAATGTCGTGCCCAGGGGTTGTTTGAATCAAGTTGGTAAGTTGACATCGAGATAAACAAGAAAGCAAGAAATCAAGAAAATAATCAGGCTGGTCATGTTAAGTATGTTGAATCCCAGGCCACCTATGTGAAGTAATCCATTGCTACTAACGCTTCCGAGTTTCAGGCCTTGCACAGTTGTAAATTTACCGTGAGCTTTACTCAGAAATTTCATCAGCAGTTCCGAGGGAATCGATGTTTTCGAGATGTGCTCCAGTAGTTTGATGTGAAAGTGTTTTCGTTGTTCTCATATATGTCCTAAACTCCCGATCCTGGTCCTTTTCATTTTCCCGTCATCTAGATCCTTCATGCATATCCTTTTTTCCAGCCCAAATGATCCCTTCAAATCCTCTATGAAGTCTCCTTCTTCTCCTCGGCCTTCTCACCATCCTCAATCTCAACAGATCCAACAGCCGCATCCAAACCGCCCTCCTCTTGGTTCTTATCCTCCAGCTTCTTAGCCTGGGACAAAAAGTACTCGGCCACGTCGTTCTTGTGGTTGAAGTAGGCCAAATCCAGAGGAACGTAGTTCTGCTCGTTTGCGAGCGCGGGAGAAGCGCCCTGCTCAAGAAGCAGCTTGATGACGTCCAAGTGACCGCCTAGGGCTGCCCAGTGGAGGCCGGTGTTGCCAGCTTCGTTTGATTCATCGAGGAAGGCTTGCTTCTGCTCCTTGGGTCGGTTGTCGAAGTATGAGATGAGTTGGCGAACGATTTCTGAGAAGTGTTAGTTTGATATTTATCAACTATCCGACCCCTAGACCCTGATATCAAGGACATATGGAGCCTCCGAATCGCCAGGACTTCACTCTTACCTAGATGACCGTTTCCTGTAGCCATGTGCAAGCATGTAGACTTGTTGGAAGCATCTTGAGCAGCCGCAACAATCTCAGCAGGGCTGGCGTTCTCACGCTCAGCCAGGGACTTGATGGTCTCTGTCAAGTCCTCCTGCTCTCCGGCTCGGGAAAAGTAAATGAGATCATCGATCTCTTCTTCTGTGAGTTTGGGGGCCATGATGATGCGCTTGGTGATGTTTTCAATGTCAAGGATATAAAATTTTGTGAAGATGAGGGGACTGTGTGGGTTGATACCCCGCTATTTTCGCACGGTGTGGGGGTGGGTCGAGGTGCAGGGTAGTCATGTTCGTCTTGATAATTATCGCTCCGAGGTTATTCTCAGGTCGTGAGGCTATTCACAGCAAACCTGCTCTCAAAATCCATCTTTTAACTGCTTCAAGATGCATTGGAGATCTTCAATGCCTCGCCAATTTCATCATTAAGCCATGAACCTAAATCCCCCGATTCGTCCAACCACTCAATCTCAGCCTTAACACCAAGGGCCATCATCACTTGCAATTCGTGCACCGTCTCTGATACTTCAATTTCGTTGTTTGATGAGCCAGAAACTTTCTTGAGTGCCGAGGTCGCTGCGTTGCGCTCTCTCGTGGTCATGTAAGTGACAGGATCACGGCATACGGTAGCGGTGATGGACGTTTGCGAAGATTGACTAGCCGGGGCAGATCTGGCGCTCGTAATATCTCGGAAGAGATGTGCAGACTTGATACCAAGCCATTGTAGTCTCGGTATATTAAGATCGGTTTCGTGGCCGAGTCTGTCCGATCCGTCACGGTAACAGCGCATAATCTTGACTCCGTCAGGGTCGTAGTCGAAAAGCCCCAAAATTGGCAACTGAGGATGTCTGGTGTTGACAAAGTTCAAGAATGAACGAGTGGTCAAGTCAGGGTATCCTTTGGCCTACTTGGGTAAGCCTATGTCTCGTAGGGCTTGAGGGATACGTACAGTTACGAGTATACCAGGACCATACAGAGACGTTCTCCAGAATTGAGAGGAACAAAGTGACCGGAAGACAGCCTGTATTGATCAGTGTCAGCTTCCGCCGACGTTGGGAAAGAGTAGGCACCCTTACATCCTTTTCCACGACCAGAATCTATCTGGAATCCTGGATGTCGAGGCTCCAAATTGACTGAACAAGCGGGACGGCCATTCCCTACTCCAATCAGCACATGGCTAGAAAGTACATAGCCTCACCCACCAGGTCTCCCGAAGAAGGGTTCAGCGTACTGCCATCTTGAAGGCCGATAGTCAAGGGCCCGGCCAATAGACCCTTTGAAGCGGCGACCTACTATAGTAAGCGGCAATACTCAGAAGAGTTTGACTGATGAGGCGCACAATGTTCAGGTCAGCGCGGCCTATGCCAAGATTGAATGCGATGTCATCCACAAGATCGTCGACTTCCCTCTGCTTCTCAAAAAGGTCTTGATGCTGATAAAAGATGTGGCTGAAACCATCAGTATCTTCTTGCATTAAGCTTAACACACTAACCGCTTGGTCAGAACTGTACCAGATACAAGAGCATCATGCGAGAGCTGGAGAATAAGAAGTATGCGCGCTGTGACATGTCAGTCAAGCGACATGTAAGTGTCGCATATTGTTACCAAATTTGATGGCCTCTTGCTGATTGCGACCAGGGAAGTGGACTTGTTCTGTCGTCGCATTGGTAGCCTGTCGAACAGCCCTTCTGGGGGAGAATCCAATCGCTAATTCTTGACTTGCAGCTAAAGCGTCAATGATTTGCTCCAGGATGCCCTCAATGCGAGCCACAACCGTTCCAACGTTGGTGTTGCTGGTAATCGTATTCGTATCAGTATTAGTGACAGTCGCTGATGACGGGAGATCAGTTTGACTTCGAGGCAGTTCTGGTATAGCAATTGTTTGAGAAAATTCCATTTCCCCGTCCATGTTCATTGGATATTTGACAATTCCAGCTTCAAGCCGGAATGTTGAGTCTTCATTCGAAGTAGAACGGTTGAAGTTGAAGATGGATGCAAGTCCGAATACGCAGGGGTAATGTCGTTGTGGAGGGTGGAATCCGCGCCCGCCGGAATTGATTTTCAGGGGCTTGACCGCTAAGACGGGATATTTTGATGTCTTTAGACCCCGTACTGGCAAGTGCCACCGGGCACCCGCGGGTCCTTCCTCTAGCCCAAATTGTTTACCTCCGTCCCCGTGTTAGTTTAGTTTAAAGCATGTGCTTGTGCCTTTGATCTTGACAAGGGGTTTATTTTGACATCACTCCACTACTTCTTTCAATTGACTTCAATTGAGAGTCAACTTCTTCAAGATGGTCGCCAATTCTAGTGGACGTGACGCTAGCGCGCTAAAGTCACGTAAGCGCGCTGCTGACTCTGAGGGCGAACCACTATTGAAACAGGGACAGCCATTCCCCAAGCAGCCGCGCATCGGATCAGAGTTGGACAAGACACGATGGAGGCTCAAGGACGATGACAGCCGCCACACGTGGCACTACCTAGAGGACGACGAAGCTGCAAAGGAATGGCCTCAGAGTTATGCTGAGAAGTGGTACCTGAACCAATCTCTGGTATGTGTGCATTGGGTTCCCTTGTCAAGCTGAAGCTAACATGATGATGCTATAGGATCTTCCTGATCTTCCAAGCCCCGATAACCCTTTGGAGGCTGCCGAAAATGGTCTCGAATTCTTCGAAAAACTTCAACTACCCAGTGGTCATTGGGGTTGCGAATATGGAGGTCCTATGTTCCTCCTTCCCAGCGTTGTCATTACTTGGTACGTCACCAGGACACCGATTTCCTCTGCGAAAGCGACAGCGATCTACAAATACATAGCCGCACGGGCACACCCAGAAGATGGCGGTTGGGGTCTGCACATCGAAGGCGAGAGCAGCGTGTTTGGAACCTTGATGAACTATGTGGCCCTTCGACTTGTTGGTGTTGAAGCCGACGACCCTGTATTGGTCAAGGCCAGAGGTACCCTTCACAAGATGGGAGGAGCACTATATGCGCCGCACTGGGCAAAATTCTGGATGGCCGTGTTGGGAGTTATGGATTGGGATGTCGTCAACCCTGTGCCGCCAGAGATCTGGCTTCTCCCCGATTGGGTTCCTTTTGCGCCATGGAGATGGTGGATTCACATCCGCATGGTGTTCCTCCCTATGGGCTGGCTATACTCTAAGCGATGGAGTTGCGAGGAGACTCCCGTTACTCGGTCATTGAAGAAGGAAGTCTTTCTTGAAGACTACAGGAAGATCGTCTGGACAAACCACCGCAACGATATCGGCGTTGTCGATAATTATCACCCCAAGTCATGGTTGCTTAACACAGCCAACTGGCTGATAGTCAACGTCTATAACCCTTACCTGCGACCCAACATTATTAAGGAAAAGGCCGAGGAATGGTCGAGCAAGCAAGTCGATATGGAGGATGCCAACACCGATTACGCATGCTTGGCACCCGTCAACGCCACCATGAACACAGTCCTATGCTACGCTCGTGATGGTCCGGACAACTACGGCGTCCAAAGGCATATTGAGAGACTGGAAGAATTTCTGTGGGTCAAGGATGAGGGTATGCTGGTTAACGGCACGAATGGTGTCCAATGTTGGGATACCGCTTTCTTGATCCAAGCGGTCTTTGAGGCCGGCCTTCACAAGAACGAGAAGTGGCGACCGATGTTGATGAAGTCGCTGCACTACCTGGAGAGACAGCAGATCCGAGAGAACTGTGTTGACCAGGAAGTTTGCTACCGTCAACCTCGAAAGGGCGGCTGGCCATTCAGCAACAAGGACCAGGGCTATGGTGTAAGCGACTGCATTTCAGAAGCCATGAAGGCCATTATCCTTCTTCAAAAGGTTGGCGGCTTTCCCGAGGTCCTCGAAGAGCGAAGGATATTTGATGCTGTCGACACTCTGCTGCTATACCAGAACGACGATACGAAGGGCATGTCTTCATACGAGAAGAGACGAGGAGGCGAATGGCTGGAAATGCTCAACGCCGCTGAAGTCTTTGGTCGTATCATGATTGAATACGATTACCCCGAATGCACAACTGCCTGTGTGACAGCTATGTCCTTATTCAACAAGCACTGGCCCGATTATCGCACGAAAGAAGTCAAGACTTTGATCCGAACCGCTGCCGAGTGGATTAAGTCCAACCAACGTCCTGACGGTGGATGGTACGGTAGTTGGGGTATCTGCTTCACCTACGCTGGCATGTTTGCCCTCGAGAGCATGAAGCACATCGGCCAGACTTACACCACAGGCGACAACTCAAGACGTGGCTGTGACTTTTTGATCTCCAAGCAGAGGGCCGACGGCGGCTGGTCGGAAAGCTACAAGGTATGACTCAGAAATACACTTTGAAGATTTTTACTAACATGCACAGGCTTGCGAAACCATGGAATACGTCGAGCATCCTTCAGGATCTCTTGTAGTCCAGACAGCCTGGGCCTTGATCGGCCTGATGGAGGCCGACTATCCCCATGTGGAGCCCCTGAGGAGAGGCATCCAACTGATCATGGACCGCCAACAACCCAACGGAGAGTGGCTGCAGGAGGCCATCGAGGGTGTCTTCAACAAGTCATGCATGATCTCATATCCTAACTACAAGTTTACATTTACCATCAAGGCCCTGGGCATGTTTGCCAAGAGGTTCCCTGAGGAGAAGCTCATGCCAAGCTGGGCTGTGAGTGAGAATGATGAGAAAGCTTAAATGGACACATGATGCATGACAAAATCTGGGTTTAGACTCTTCATTGTTATAGACTTTAATTAATTGACAAACCCTAGACGTCTCACCTTTCGCGTTTATTACCTGTACTAAAACTAACATCACCGAGGAAGATCATAGAACAAGTATCCTCTAAGGCTTATGGTGCAATGATAAATCAGCCTAAGTGTTGGTCTAAGTTAACATAAATTGACCAAATTATTTCATCTATTATGTGTTTAGTTGCTAGTTCTTCTGATACCCTGGGGACTGTCTGGGGTTATCGAGGCGCAGCTCAATATGCGGCCATGTATCGACCAACCCAACTGTTAAACACTGACCCAACTGCAGACCGGGAGTAAATACACTTCCATCTAGGCACACTTAATTGAGTATTTAATGGAACAGTCATATAAAGAGTTAGATCTTGCACATCTGTTCGTTTTTTGCAACCTTGGACTTCATCGCTAACGTCAAAGTTCACTGTTCAATACTGACAACTAAGTGCAAGATTAATACACTTCCCTACTTAAGCACATATCACTGGATATACATTAACAGTCACATAAAGTCGGGTCTCGCAAATTTCTTCGTTTTTCATAGACTTGGAAAAAGGTTTGTTCTGTTTTCACAATTGGATTTCGTCGTTGGCGTTAAAGTTCAGTTGATGCAGACTTGGAGTGTTCTTTCCTTTATAAAACCTGCCTACTGTCCCCCTCTTCACTCTATCCTAGAGAAATCTCTCTAGTATCTATTCCAAGATGACGTTGACCAAAGCACAACAACGAGAAGTCTATATTGCTTACAAGAAATACTTCCGCGGCTCATACGCCCTCTTCCGGCAAGCGAAGCCTGTTGAACAACGCATCATTCAGACAAAAACTCAGCCTGTCGTTCGGGACTTACTTCAAAAGCATGGCCAGGACATGATTGTACAGATCCTTCGTGTCTTGTTGTCTGCCAAGGTCTTTGAGTCTGAGGAAAGGGCAAACATATATTTCTCTTCAGTACCGCCGTTACCTGCTACGACCCCAGAACCCAACACTACTCAAATCGTCACTCCCAAGCCCACGGTCGTTGACGATAGACAGAAGCAAACAGTAGTGCCAGTGGCTTCCGAAACGGAAACGAAGGGGGTAACCTTTACCAACTTAGATCAGCTCCTGGGGATATCCTCGTCTACTCCAGAGCTGGGCAAGGGCGAAACGACGAGAGACAGTACGATCTCTCCACCGACTTCCGAGTGTTCTGATGCCGAAAGAGACAAGAAAGTTTGTCCAAGCTTCACTTGTAACACTGACATGTTTCCTGTCTCTGTTCGCAAGTCCCCGGTTAGCTGGGCTGAGTTCTTGACACTCTATACTCGAACAGACGATCGAACTCCTCGGACGCCCCCTATTTTACCCGCTACTTCCTCGGCTATCTCATCAAATCTTTCGTCCGATGTTTTATCTCATACCTCCCCCGCTACTTCATCCACTACTTCCCAATCTTCGGATACCCCTGAGAGCTACGAAGACACAATTGTGCCCCAGGACATTGATCCTCCCCATCGCACACAGATCCTCATCCTCAGCCGTATGCAGCGGATCTTGGAGGCAGCTTGCTTCGAGTATGCTGAAGACATGATGCCGAGCGTCCTCAAAGAAATGGGTTGGACTTGTCCTGAAGCTGGCGAATTGAACATCTGGGCATGTCATCTTAGGAAGAGGACCGCAACACTAGAACATCGCGCTGTCGCATACGGTATTAAGACCAATGTCCTCACCATACTCCACTCATGCGTCAATATTCGCCACTTTGCAGTTCATCGCAAGGAGCTTCACGCAGCCCAACTCGTACAATTGGTAGAACACGCTGTTGCGCTCTGCACCATTCTGAGAGCTCCAGAGCACGAGTACGTATACACGCTTCAGAGAATTCGAGACGCTATTAAGAACGAGCTGTCTTCGCTCGCGATGTTGAAACGCCAATTTGCTACGGGGCCCGTTTTGGGCCGGGTAGCCGAGTGCAGAAAGGAGCTGCTTGCTACGCAACAAGAGGTTTCGAACTGGACAGCCAAGCGTATGAAAGAACTGGATGTCATGGAACAAGAGAGCATCCAAAGCTCGCGCGTTGACTTCGATCAGCAGAAGGCTATGTCTTGGGAGAACGTGGAGGCTCTTCTTTACAAGGAATCGCCTCCTCCCATCGAAACACAGGCTGCTGAGACCCAAGCAACCGATGTGAATGAGGCTGACTTGCACCACATCCATTCGGAGTTTCTTCAGGACGGCCAAGAAGACCGATTTGAAGGCATAGTTTCCTGCTTTCCGTTATTTCCAACTCTCGAAGCTTGCCGCGATCTTGGTCAGTTCTTGCGTTGGATTATCATCAAGGCATGGTCCGTCACGCTTGTTATCGCCGAGTTGCTCAGTGGGCAGCAGAGTACATGGATTTCTGTGTTCTGGATGGCTGTTTTCTTTATGGTACTGCTTGGGCTGTACTGTATGGGAATCGTTCGCATAGTCCGGATGGCTCACAACTGATATTTTAGGCTACTATCATAAGGTAGCCTAATTACTTATCATGACGAGCATAAGGCGACTAAACTCTTTCGTTTCTTATGTTTTAGGAGTCACTTCTTCTGACTCTGAGGAAGTCAGGAGAGACAAGCTCGTCGGCTCTACTGCTTGGGTCAGGACGGCTTCGCCCTGTCCGGGGCATGTTTATTTTGTTTATATTCACTTCAGCAATCAGTCTTGTATTGGAAGTTTGGGGAAACTTGGTATAAAGGATACACGCATCAGCGATCCTGTTTTGTTACATTAGCCCTTGATAGAAAGCAATCATTCGTGCAGCACGTATCTACACAACAACCTTCTTGTATTGCAGCATAGAAGGAAATAGACAAACACATCAGATTACTTTAACAACAATCATTCATTCATGACATCTCTGTGAGAACGTACCATACAGATTGGAGTTAGTTATATCGAGTCTCCTTGTATTTCGTCTTAGACAATTGGCTTAGTACCAGAGACAGAATGCTTAAGACATCTTATGTCATGATCTAGGCTGCTTTATTCTGGCGCCTTAAGCTTTAGTGAATGCGCCCCACTAAGACGGCATCATGCTCATGACCCCACCAAAGCTTCCAGAACCCACCATTACCTCCAACTTTAGACTCTTACTGCTGCAGTATATAACCAACGCACATCACATCTTTCTTTCACATACATCGAGTCTCTACCACATACGCCTAGCAACAATGTCGTATACCACATTAGCCCAACAGGGCCTAGCCGCCGCCGAAGCGCGAAACTGGGACGAAGCAATCGACAAGCTTACACCCGCCCTCGAAACCTCAAAGAACCCTCTCTGGCTCATCGCCCGATCAAAAGCCCTCATCAACCGTAAAAAGTTCCAAGAGGCCCTCGACGATGCCAATCTCGCATGGCACTCTGCATACGAGCGCAATAAGCGACCGCTCTTGATCGAAGCCCACTACCGACGTGCCGTGGCCTACTTCCGTCTCGGACAATATGCAAATGCTGATGCATGCTGCGTTTACGCTATGCGCTTGGTCAAGGGTTTCCCTGCTGTGGAGAAGCAGGACCCAGCGAGGGCTAAGTGCGACGAGAATGGCTTTTACAAGGTGGCTTTGAGTGATGCGCAGGAGGAATCGAAGACCGATGTGGTGAATAACCCTGGTAACAAATCTGCGCTCGACCAGAAGGATCCTCCCGGTCACAAGGAATGGCGTATTGCTAGTACCTTGAGGATGCAGATCCTATATGCTATGGAGAAGCTCCCCGAGGACGATCCTGCACGCAAGCTCACCACAACCATCAAGCCGGAGGTCAAGGAGCTGGCGGGTCTATCTGATCTTGGAATAAAGAAATCCAGCCAAGACGCTCCTTCTGCTGCTGCTGCTGCTACTAAACCCGCTGTGGTTGACAACTCCCCACCAAGAATCCAGGAATTCCAGAATAACGACACCATGTCAGTCTCTATTTTCTCCAAGAAGGTCAACAAGGAGAAGCTGCAGGTCAAATTCGGTTCCGACTCTGTCTCTCTCGATTCCGTTGTTTGGCCCGATGGCTCTGAGAAGCCTCTTAGCTTTTCCCTCTGGGGTCACATCAACACCGAAACGTCAACTTACAGGGTCACTCCCAACAAGGTCGAGCTGACCCTTAAGAAAAGAGACCCCGGGATGTGGAAACAGCTGAAGGGAGAGGACAACGCTAACCCTGTTGCTGAAGAGACTGAGTATGTATCCAAGTTACCTTCTAATGACTCTTACTTACCCGACTACAGAAGCATGATTCCCGCCCAAGAAGCCGCCAAGCCCGTTCAAGCCGCCAAACCCCCCTCAGAGACTTCAACGATCATCGTCGAGGATAAGGGAAAGGGCCCTGTCGACCCAGCAGCATACCCTTCATCTTCCAAGACCGGAAAGAAGGACTGGGACAACATCGGCGCCGATATTGACTCTGATGAAGAGAAGGACGTCAACGCCTTCTTCAAGAAGCTTTACAAAGGGTCGAATCCAGAGCAGCAACGAGCTATGATGAAGAGCTTCATCGAGAGCAACGGTACCTCTCTAAGCACTGATTGGAACGACGTCAAGGACCGCACCGTGGAGACACATCCTCCTGAAGGAGTTGAAGCCAGGAAGTGGTAAATCTTTTTATAAGAAACGGCAATGATGAACAGGGATGATTCATGGTATTGACTCAGGATCGGTTAGGCGTCTCGGTATAGGAGTCTGGAAAAGTAGTTCTTAGCACTTGAGTTTTTAATTCAACCAATTCTATGATATGTAGCCTCGCTCCGCCATGCATGTTCTAACCCCCTCATGCCTCCCAGTGCATTCAAGCGCAGAAAGTCTCTGTCTCGAAACCTGGGAGCTTTCATCTGTTCCAGCCGTTCCTTCATCTCGCGAATCTGTTGGGTAACTTTGTCAAACCGTTCTGACGCTATTAGCTCTTCTTTTTCGGTTCTGTAATGCCACTCCTTGCCGGCACGATACTCTTTTGCGAGTTCCTCAGGAATATGTAGCATACGGCTGTCAATGTCCTCTCCGGAGATGTATGCTCCTCTCAGCCATCTCGATCCACCACCGACGTCGAACTGATTCCGTCCATGCATAATGCGCAAGTTATCAAAAAGAACACACTCTCCAGGTTTCATCTTGATCTCGTACATCGCATCACGTTCATTGATTAGTCGGTCGAAAAGTTTGGCTGCCTCAAGCCAGTGTCGTACATCCGGTGAGAGGATCGGGAATTGTTGCTGGAAAGGGGGACTCCAGTATACATTTTGCACGACAGGACTTTCTCCGTCTCTTTCTCTTTCCAGGATGGGTCGCCTATGACCGTAGACGTAGCCGTGCTTCTTGTAGTGGTACGGAACCTTTACTTGGGCTAGGGTCTGGATGGCCCACCACTCAGGGGGATGCTGTTCCGAGAGCAGGCTACCTGCGTAAAGACCATCGCTGAAAAGTGATTCTCCACCGCTACATGAGTTCTCCATACAGTGAAGTAGCTGGATTGCGGGAGGGCTTTCGAGATATAAGAGGTCCTGGTGAAGACCTAGATAGCCGCTCGTGTAGGCTACGTTTTCAGCATCAGGTTTTGCGCGAACGTCAAAGGTGCGGCCGTAGAAGGTTTCTTTGATGTTGGCGATACGCGTGGTGATGTTGACAATCGAATTCTCATCGTGCGGCACGTTTTCGAGGAATACAAGACCTAGATTGGAGAGGTCGAGAAGTGTGTGCCAGAATGCGTCGGATCCTTTCATGAATTCATGATAGTCGATCTTGCGAACACGCTGCTCAATAGTAGCTTTGTCCCAGAATGTCCGTCCCGTCTTTGTAAGCACTGCTTTTTTGCGCGGCAAAAACTCCCTGCTCATGGGCTCAAGGCTGAGTACTCTATCGATCTTGTCAAAGGAAAGTATCATCTCATGATCTTGATACATATCATTCTTGAACTTGATTCCCAACCCCCCCTCAGCCGAGCGAATCTCCCCGATCGCGATATCTGAGGGAATAGCCGTTGTCGCAAAGCTCTTTTGACCAGAAGCTGAATCAACACATGCTGCGCAAGTACAGCTATCGCGAAGAAGAATAGCGTCTAGTCTCGTCCAGCCACCGGTTGTATTATCACGGAGTTGAATGAAACGGTCACTACTGGAGACTGTAACCATATCATGCCTGAGCTTGAACGATTTTGTGGCTTCGAATTGGGGCTGAGGAGGTTGGTTCGCAGGACGCACAAATGGGCGATGACCTCTTTGAGCAGTTGAATACCCACGGGAGATTGCTTTGAAGCTTCGAGCCGCCAATCGACGAGTGAACATGATAGTTGAGTCCGAGGCTACTGCCGTTCCTTTTCAATACGCCTCACACACAATAAAGGAAGGAAAGAAAATGAACAAGAATTGCGGGAAGGAAGTAACGTCAAGCTCGGTATAAGAAAGGCAAGCTGCATCGTACCTCGGCCAGACGGGATGGAACCAATGCTTAATGTGGGGCTTAGACCCCGCGTCATTGGAGCTGCTTTCCAAAAGCAAAAATGGGCTGATACTGAGAAGCTATCATGGGCCAAAGTTGACATATTTCACAATCAATGGAACAGTTGTAGTTTGCTTGAGTTCATCTCTTGGCTTCAAAGAGCCATATATTCATTTAATTTCATAATACACGATAGTGTGCTGTACAGTAGATCACAAACGCCAGTCGCCTGTTTTACATATCATCCACCGATATAATACAAACACATATCTTAAGCCGTTCAGCATTTGCTCATTAACGTTCAATCATCCTCTGTTACGGTTGCTTGACCATCGCTTGACCATTACTTCTCGGACCTTGTAAAGCTTCAAGGCCTCAGCGATACCTTGATCAAGTGCCTTTTCGAACTTCGATGGGGGCGGCACATCCACATATACAAGCACAAGGCTCTTGGTGACATGTGAAAGAACGCGCACAGTTCCGTGAAGCCATTGCCAGGTCTTTTGTGGGTTCTGCTTTCCAGCCTCTTTCCACTGAGCGTCAGAGTAGGACGGAATGACAATCAATCCAAACTCAGCGTGATCAAAGACAGGTCCTCTAGTGTATAGTAGCCAATCAACACCGAACTTGATACCACCACGAGGAACCCAACCAAGGCTTCTGAAGTGATGATACACAGCATAGTGAACCAGGAACTTGTCGTCAGGCTGAAGAGCGGGGTCTGCAGGCTCGACTCGGGGAGGGAAGTAAGAGTGCTGTCTGAAAAGTCTCAACAGGTCCAAGGATGACAATTGGGTACCGGAAGCAGGATCCTTGACTTGCAAGGCTCCAAGGCCAAAGCTCAGGAAGAAAGCCTCCTCAGGCATAAGCTGAAGGTGCTCCATGTTCTTGAGTGCAGGCTTGCTTACAACTTCGGTTGAAGCGACTTCCTTTTGTCCGTTCAAAGCCACGGGTGAGATGGGTCGAGCGTCAACCAATCCATTCACCTTTCCATTGGACTCTGCACGCTTGGGGCTGGGAGGATCGGCAAAGTGGAACGTGGTTGACTCAATAGTAGGAGAGAACCGAACACTCTTGCGGCGCTTCTTCGGCTGCGTGGTGTCTTCATCATCAGATGATGAACTGACTACATAGGCAGCGCCATTGGTGATAACAGAGCTGGACTGCACAGTATCCACGGGCAAACCTAGTCCAGAGATTCCCAAAACACCAAGGCCATTATCATTGTGTTCAACAGCAGGCTCTTTGGCGATATCTGTCGCCGAGTTTGGTAAAGCAAGAAGCGTCGCAGGGCTCACTGGTGAGGCATGGGTTGGTGCAGACATAGCAGCTGTGGCGGCCTGAGCTTTGGGTTGCACAACATCTACCAAAGAGTTTGGTAGAGACAGCAGCGCAAGTGGGCTGGTAGGTGACTCGTAGGTCGGAAGAGCGGCGGATAGTGAAAATGGCTTGACAGACTCGGGTGCTGCAATGTCTTTCGACTCTTGAGCTCGCTGTTCCTTAGCCTTGGCCGCTAGGGCTTTGGCTTCTCGTGCCTTGGTTTCTCTGGCCTTCGCTTCTTCAGCCTCCTTCAGTCGTGTCTCTCGAATCGCCTCCTGCTCAAGGCGTGCTCGCTCCCACTTGGCGCGCATACGTTCTTCACGTCTTTGCACAGTCATAATTTCACTGACGTGTCCTTCGGCAAGTCCTTGACGTACTTGCTCTCGCTTGAGCCAATTGGGCTCACTGCGACTAAGACTACCCTTTCCATAGAAGCCTTGTTCCCACAAGGCACGGGTAGAGACATCATCCGTGATGTGAACGGATGATGTTGCAGCAGACCATGTTCCAATATGCACAGCCGAAGGTTCCGCCTTAGGCGGAGACCATAGTTGGCCTAACCACGCATACACGACATGGAAGAAGGATATGGGGTTGTTCGGATAAAATGCCGGCAAAGGAAAAGTGCGGATCGGTGCCGGAAGGGCGTAGATCTGATGCAATGTCGGCCCTCGCTGCTCGGATTGCCGTTGGACGGCAGAATCCGTGGTAGGCGGGGTACCAACGGGCTCTGTGTTTGATGATTGAATCTCAGCCATTTCTCGCCGGGGTCATCTTGGTCTTGCGACAGATGTTAGCTGAGTTCTCAATGGTGAAGAGATAAACAGAAGCCAAATGTGTTTTGTTATGTTGCTCAGATACCGTTGTAGTCTAATACACAGTGCTTCATAGGTAGAACGAACTGAATCGATTCTTTTTTAAGCATTTTGATATGGTGTCATCACCGCAACATATGAAGCTCGAGAAGCTTCAGGTTCAATGCATACTGTGCATTTGAACCTTGGAAAGAAAGAAAAAGCTGGGCAAAGCCAAAGAGACCTACCTATCAGGGACGTGACCCAGGCACGATGCTGGCTGGGAATTGATCCTCGTGGCCATTCACAGCAACACACTGCTCAACCTCGAAGGGTGAACAATGTCAATTGCTCAAGTGTGAAGCTCGACCTGAGGTGCGAAAGCTTCCACGAGCTGTGAGAGAATTTGTTGTTGTGATTTGTGAGGATGATGACAGAGAGAGGTTGAGGAAGAAGAAAAGTCGAGGTTTTCTGGAATTGGAGCTCCCCACTTTGATGCCTTGTGCGCAAGGCCACACTTTTAGCTCCCGGAAACTCTCTCCACCAAGGAGGTTTGACCAACCCAACTCCGCTTGAAGGTCAAATCTAGCAAGCTCAGGACAGGAACTTTTGAGCCGCATAAAATTGTCAAAACTTTGTTTCGTATTGGCTACATGCGTAATTCAGTTTACATCCTACACCCTTGTGTACTGAATGAGAGGCTCTTCCACAACATAAAACAACTACCTAAGTCGGTAAGCGAATCAGAAGCTATACTGACCAGTCAATCGCTTGCAGATATTGCCAATTGCGTAGTTCTGGAGAGAAAGATAGAGGGATAGAATTCACTCATCAAGAGCCCAGTGTATTCGTCCACAAAAGAAGAGAACTGTTCCTTGATTCATTGTGGACACGAGGATGCACGATGACAAGTGGACTACCCTATAACAAGTAATCCATTCTTTGGTTAACAGGTCAGAATCGTCTATATGGGCTGGAAAAAAGTGCCTCGTCTCTCTGTCAACCATAGAAAACAGAGGCTTTTTATGTTGAACGATTGCAAACAAAAGGTAGATACAGAAAGACATCGTCAAACTGATTGCTCGTATATCGTAATTGAATCCATGTCATTTTACCCAAGTGCCGGGATAAAGCTAAACATGTGGCCTTCTAGAAAGTTTCCTAGAAGCTGGTGTTTTCATGAGCCGATATTAACTTACCAACATTGGTCACTTTATCATGGATAAACAAAACCATAACTCTAACTTTGCAGTATTTCTCCAACTTTTATCTCCGAGATATAATGATTCAACCAACCTATTCAAGATCGAGATCCTTAATGTGTTCACCTTAGTCAGTGATGTCTAGCGGGGCCTCGATCCAACCTCCCTCCACTGGATCAGTGCATGCCCTGGCCGATCTGTTTAATTAGGTCGCACCTCACTCCTACCTTACGGAGTAGGAGCAATCTTTGACAGGAAACCTTCCTCTTTTCAGGGTCAGCGGGCATTCCCGTTGCTCAAACATTACTTGACTCCATCATGATGTACTCAATAACATTGTGTATCGCTGGGGCGTTGTTTATCCTCGGCTGCGTCGTTATTACCATTGTCGTCATTGGTGTGCGTGCGCTGTAAGTTTTCCCTTCAACCTATCTGACCTCTCCCTGACACGCGACACAAGCATCTACCACTTCAAGAGTCGCCCTGCTCCTCCGTTGTCCTCTCAGCTTGGCCAAAATGCGCCGCACGTTACTATTATTCGACCAGTCAAGGGCGTAGAGCCCAGGCTTTACGACTGTATCGCTGCGTCCTTTCAACAGGACTACCCACACGACAAGATCTCGATCCGTCTCTGTATCGAAGATGAATCCGACACAGCATACCCTATTCTACAAAAGGTCATCGAGGATTTCCCCACGATCGATGCGCGTATTATGCTCGAAAAGGAGGACCATGTGCTAAGCGAGACTGTCAACATGGGACCTAATCCCAAGATCCGCAATGTCAGCCGAGCGTACCGAGAAGCCAAGGGAGATATTGTATGGATTGCTGACTGCAACGTATGGATGGCCAAGGGAGTCTTGGGACGTATGGTGGACAAGCTTATGGGCTACAAAGTTGGTGGCGCCTCTCAACCCTATAAATTCGTCCACCAGCTACCTATTGTTGTGGACTTGATCGACTACTCTATGCCACTCACGGCAGAGGGCCAGTCTCTCCTGGACGATTCATCTGAAGCACACTACCCTACTGAAGGTCATGAAGAGGAAGTTCCCGAAGTTATGGCTCAGGGCGGTGGACGTATTGACGAGATGTTCATGACAACTTCACATGCCAAGTTTTACAGCGCTATCAACACACTTCGTGCAGCACCATGCGCTGTTGGCAAGAGTAACATGTTCCGCAAGTCTCAACTTGATCAAGCGACAGATGCTATCTTGAATCCGAAGTTGCCCCAAGACAAGAACCTCCCGACAGGTGTTGACTATTTCTCACACAATATCTGCGAGGATCATCTTATCGGCGAGGCTCTGTGGAACACCGATTTCCCTGGCTACAAAAGCCATGGACTTGTTTGGGGAGATATTGCTGTTCAGCCTATGGCGGGCATGTCTGTCAAGGCCTACGCAGCACGACGATCTCGGTGGCTCAGGGCTAGAAAGTATACAGTACTTTCGGCGACAATTCTTGAACCGTTCACCGAGTGCTTCCTGTTCTCTACCTACATGTCCTTTTGCCTAACGACTATACCATTCTTCAACCAGAGCTGGGGCATTCCCCAGACATGGAAAGCTATGGCGATTGCCTGGTTTGCGATGACTACTCTTTGGATGCTTGTGGACTATCTTGGCTACTTATATTTGCATTCTGGTGGTACCGTCGAGGTTGACGAAAACACGCCTTCTTTCGCCAGAGGCTTTGGGAACCCAGGAGGGATTAAGAAACGCCCGTTCCTAGAGTTTCTGGCAGCTTGGATCGGACGTGAGGGCCTTGCTCTCCCGGTCTGGGCTTATGCAGTTGTCTTCGGTAACACAGTCAACTGGCGAGGACGACTGTTTTACATCCATTGGGATACTACTGTCGAGGCAGTTGAACCTCGAGAAGAACGAGTTCGCGAAGTGCGAACACCCGAGCTTGAAAGGGGGCCTTCGCGTAATAAGCATCGAGTTGATTAAAAAGGAGTATGATGGGTGATACGACTACATGAGATGGAATTATACAGCCTAATGAGGATGAGAATGTAAGAGATGGATAATGCCCCGTAAGTCTACGGGTGATGTGTTACGACTATGACAGCGTATGGCATGAAGTCGCGATGATATATAGAATAGTTGATATATAATAATAGACATTACTTTGCTTCTTTACCCAGTGCCGTGTCCTAGCCGCTTTTCATGTCTCAGCTACTGTCACAATCTACATGTATACTGCAAGGCACCTAATATCTGGATGTCTGTTGGTTATATATGCCTTACTCAACTGGGAGTACCATGAGTCTTCACCGCAGGCATTACTGCAGCCACCCAAAGACAGCACGTGATTGGACACTTTACCCCACAGTGCATTGACTCCTGCATTAGATTAGCCAGCACCCCGCCATCGTTAGCATTTTCCCACGATGCGGTGGTTTTTGGGTAATGCGAAGCGCAACTCTACTCTTTCAATCAAGCAAATTCCTGTCTTTCAAGTACCAAAGTGAGTCCACCTACCTTCAATCTATATATACACCCAATCTAACATATGCCCTCTAGACGCTCCTTCACAATGGCTTCTCCTTCAGACCGTCGTCCCATCGTTATCTCGGGCCCTAGCGGTGTCGGAAAGGGCACCCTGATCAACATGCTCTTCACCCGTCACCCCGAGCAATTCACTCTCTCCGTGTCGCATACCACCCGCGCCCCTCGCAATGGTGAGAGCGACGGTGTCCACTACCACTTTGTCACCAAGGATGCTTTCCGCGACTTGATTGCCAAGGACGGCTTCGTCGAGCAGTACGTTTCCCCAATCACATGCACAGCGCATACATAACTAACACCTCACAGCGCCCAGTTCGGAAGCAACCTCTACGGAACGAGCAAGGCGACCATCGAGGAGCAAACAGCCAAGGGCAAGGTCGTCGTTCTCGACATCGAGATGGAGGGCGTCAAGCAAGTCAAGGCCTCCACCATCGACGCCCGCTACGTCTTCGTTTCTCCCCCCGACACCGAGGAGCTTGAGAAGAGACTCCGAGGCCGTGGTACCGAGACCGAGGAGAGCATCCAGCAGCGTCTTACCCGTGCGCAGGACGAGCTTGCCTGGGCGCGATCGGCCGAGTTTGACAAGATTCTTGTCAACGATGATTTGGAGAAGACATACCAGGAGTTGGATGCTTTTGTTTACACTGAGAAGAGCAACTAAGAGGGGATTCTTGAGGGGTTGTTTTTAGAGGAGTTTGGTAAAAGTACAGTTATAAACGAAGCATGATAGACCTACAATGATCACGATTATACCCAGGACGTTATTTACAGGTTGATGGACTTTGTTCATGAACATATTCGAAGCTGTTGTCACGTGCCTTAAAGAACCTTATATCAAGGCATGGCAAGATAAAAAGATCATGCGAGCATTGGAGTCATCCATGTCACCATTGCAGGGTAATAGAAGAATTGGCCACTGAAAGCATAAGGGACGAAATAATTTGGTCACTTTATGGCCAGCTTAGACTGACACTTAGGCTATTTCATCATGGCAGCTTAAGCCTTAGAGGGGAATTGCGTACAGCACAATGACATGTCACGACAAATTTGAGGAACAATAGTATGAATCCAAAAACAACGAATGTAAATTAGACGTTGAAGAGGAATCGCTATCTAAAATGTATCCAAAATGATATGAGCCCAGGAGATGGAGACGGTATCTCTTACTGGGTCGTAAAAAGCATCGTGGGTCTAGGAGATGTAGATAGTATCTCTTACTGGCCCATAAGAAGCATCGTAAGCCCAGGAGATGGAGACGGTATCTCTTACTGGGTCGTGGGAAAAGTCGTGAGTCCAGGAGATGTAGATGATATCTCTTACTGGGTCGTAAAAAGCGTTGTGAGTCTAGGAGATGTAGATGATATCTCTTACTAGCCCAAAAGAAGAGTTGTGAGTCCAGGAGATGTAGATGGTATCTCTTACTGGCTCATAAGAATCGTCGTGAGTCCAGGAGATGTAGATAGTATCTCTTGCTGGCCCATAAGACGTGCTGTAAAGTAAATCCAATCGCTCGAAGGTAGTAATGCAATGTCCGCTGAAGTGCCAAGTGGTAAAGCCAAAGATGCCTCGCAAGAATGTGTATAATAAGAAGTAAAGACAGGAAGAAGCGTTGTGCCAGACGCTCCCCTGCTTTGGATGAAGATGCTGTAAGGTAGAGATAGATGCTCGAAGGGTATTCGTCAATCCGCTCTGAAATCGAGGGATTGAAGCGAAGGCCCTTTACTGCCAAGTGCGGCGCTGCCAAAATAAATGTTCCTTCGAAAATGTCGTTGTAGACTCGGTGTAGTCGCTGCCCGCCTCCGTGCTTCGGTTGTCTTCCTCGGTGCTGGCTTCCCTTTGACATTCTGGAAGCAGCTTAGGAGATGAGGGAATTTGAAGTATTGAAGGCTCAGGAGGCGGACAGGCCCGAGACTTGTAGACTTCATCGATCTGGAGACTAGCGGCGCCCCAAATGGCATAGAGTTCCTTTAAGCAGGTATCTTCCTTCAAGATGCGGCAGAAAGCGATGGCGTCTTGGACGAGAGTCTTAATAGAGGTCACCGTCACGCGATGTCGATGGACAGCGGCATGGCGGATCTGCTTCATTGACTCAAGCAGGTCGCCAAGGTTATGTTCGTTACCAATGTACTGAGAAAGGTCGTACAGGCGTCTGAAGTTATCTCGCTTGAAAAAGACAGCGACCCAGGCGTTCAGCTCAACAGCTTCAGGGCAGTCCCACTCTTTATCCGGATCTTCAAAGACTTCTGGCAGATTTTTCTCAGCGAAAGAAAAGCATGCCTCCTCCATGGTGCTCTGCACGTCTTGTAGGATGCGGAGGGTGTCTCGTAAAGGCAGGTACACACAGTTACCCTCTCGATCTTGCTGAGGGGGAGGGATATACCCGTATGTACTGCTTCTTGACCCGGATGATGATGAAGAAGAGGAAGAAGAAGAGGAGGGAGAGTAGCTTCGGTCCCTGCCACGAGAGGGAGGCACATAGTTACGTGGGCTGTCAGAGCGAGAGGACGAAGAAGAATAAGAGTAAGAAGAAGGGGGAGAGTAGCTTCGGTTCCTGCCGTGGGCTGGCGCATAGCTATGTGTGCTGCCAGAGCGGGAGGACGAAGAAGAAGAAGAGTGAGGATAGCTTAGATCCTTGCGCCGGGGGGATGGCGAGAAAGAGGACGAAGAAGCAGTGGAGGGAGATGAACTAGCCCTTCCACGATATGTGTGACGAGAGGGACTTGATCGGCGAGGATTGCTCGCACAAGTTTCTCTAATCTTCTCAGGCGAGAAGAGATAATGCTCAAACCCAGAAGTAGGGCGAGGAGAAGATGAAGGTGACATCGAGGAGTTGTTAACCTGGTTGTAAAGGTCCAGGAAACCGGTCCACTCGAGCTTGGGTGACATCATCATGGCTATCGTATCAGACGTATATGTGTGTGTATATGTCTGGTGTGTCGAATAGCTGTGTAAAGAGAATATAGAGTAATGAATGAAGATGATGAGTCGAAGAAAGTAAGGTAAATGTGGTCTATACAACTGATCGCTCGAAGCTGAAAAGCTGATAGCCAATAAAGTAAGATATGTGTGTGAGCTGACGACGAATAGCTTATAGCTGAGAAGTCGAGAGCGAAGAAGATAGATGAGATATATGGTCTATGCAACTGAGAGCTTGAAGCTGACGAGTTGATGACGAAGAAGATATGTGTGTAAGCGGACGACTGATAGCTGATAGCTGAGAAGATGATAGCGAAAGAAAGTAAGTAGAATAGACTTTATGAGCTGAACGCAAGGCTGAACGTGCAAGGCTGTAAGTGAGCTGAATGCAACTGAAGACAGGCTTGAGCGATAGTGAGAAGTCGAAGATTGAAGAGAAGACAAAGGGGGGACAAGACGGTATTTTATACACAGAATCTGGACGACCAAAAAGTTAATCACTCTTCAAATCAGTAGTCTTTGTTGGAAAAAATGAAGACTCTGGCAATAGACAAGATGTGAGGGGACGAAAAAGTTAATCAGGAATACTTTTGAGTTTGGAAAATGGAAAATCTGCTCTTGAACGTGACAACATGAGCCACATAAAACTGGAAAGAACAGGGGATAAAAAAGCTAGATACAAGTATAGTTTTGAGTGTCTATCTAAGAGGACATTTCTTCTGTGACTGTCCCCTTGCCCCTGAGTTACTAGTATCTGTCGTGATATCCTTTCAGAACAGAGCGTATTAGTCTCTGAAGATCTGCTTTGCAAGATATAACAAGTACCGGCGAAGTGCTTGTATCTCCTCAAGGGTCTTAGACTTGGTTGTCAAGGAAGTGTGGTTAATTCGAAGGCTTAATGTCTGTGTGGTTGATGTTGGTAAGGAGGAAGAAAATTGTAAGGATGGAGATAAGGAAGTGCAAACCGTCAGGGAAAACTTGACAGATCATTAGACAAGAGAATTTTATACAGGGGAATAGTATATTGGCTGAGGAAACGAAAGTCGGGAAAATTCTCAAACCAAATATTGATATAAGATTCACAAAAAGAGAATATTAGGCATCACATCAATAGCAAATTTCTTTTATGACTCCTAATAACCAGCCACATGAAAATTCTTACAAAACTCTTCGCTGTATAATGACACGAATATCGTTGACTGGCTTCTTGACTCCAGTCCCAGGAATCATAGCAGGCAACTTCCACACCCCATCAACAGGCTCAATATCCCAAAGACTAACAACAGCTGACCCCAAAGAAATAATCTCCTTCTCAGCAAAGGTACGTCCCTTGCACATGGCAGCTCCGATACCCCAAGGCTTCAATTTCCCATATCGTGCAGTCCCCTTTCCTGTCTGAGGATCTATATCCAGGAATCGATCAGGAATAAAAGAGTCTGGGTCTTCGTACAGGGCAGGATCTCTGCTCTTGAGAGCGAGAGGCACAGAGATGTATGTCCCTTGGTTGAGATTGTGCTGGTAGTCGCCATCAGTAATACTAACTGATTTGGAAACGTGTCGAATCGATGTAGGTTCGTTGACAAGGCGATATGTCTCGAAAATACAAGCTTTGAAAAGTTGACACTTTTTGAACAAACTCTGAAAATCCATTCCGGTGATCTCCGGTTTTTCACCACCGGAAAGTCTGATATAAGGGGAAATCTCTTCACGAATCCTCTCTAGCAGACCAGGGGTGGAATATACGTAAAGCAAGAACCAGAAAAGGACCGGCTGAGCATTAGCATTCAATCCCCAGAAAGTTCCAAGATCAGCAGCAGCACGTTCTCGAAGCGTCCAGCCATCTCTGTTGTAAATCGCATTTCTTTCCCTGAGCATGGTACTGACATCTGACACATCGGCATCAAAATCGATTGGTTCTCCTTTTCGGTCCTGTTCGACGCGTTTGTAGACGCCCTCTAGAGCATCGATAATTCTGGTTCTTGCTTTGAGACCGTCTTGCATCATTTTGAACGGAGCCCATTGAGGAATTCCAACCATGAGGAGAGGGAAAAGCTCATTGTCGAAAACCCAAAAGTCGTCGAGAATTTGCGGGTGGCGGTCGAGGATATCTTGGCCGTAGATGAGAGGGATGGACATGCAGGCTCCGAAATCGCGAGTTAAACTTTGCAAATTTGCTTCGACTTTTCCTGGGATGCCTGGTCTTTCTGGCTGAAGAACTTTAACATCAGCTGACAGTTCCCAGCGTGCCATATTCTCTCGGTCTGAAGAGAAGGTAACGAGTGATGCACCGCGCTCCTCGATATGAGATCTCTCGACAGCAGCTGTAGACGCGGCATCGTTGAGGAAAGTTCGTTCCAGAGGAGGGACAAGATCTTTCAAAGAGGTATGTAATTTATCCCTCAGCTGAGGAGAATCTGGAGATCCAAAGACAAGTGTTAGGAGTGAATACTGTGCTGGTGTAGAGTCGAAAATGTGGTGTGATTGGGATAGAAGACGTTCTACGCCTGGCAAGTCTGCTGCAATTTGATGCCCTGAAGTAATTCCAAAGAGAGAGCCTCCATAACGGCTTATAGCTGAACTATTGTCTTTGGTTAGTGTGAGTTATGAAAGTATAGGCGGTGATTCTTACAAGATTCTTCGACCGATACCATCTCCACTGAGAATGTAACTAGCAATAGCAAGTTCAATCGGAGCATACGCCGGTAAATTCTTATACCCCTTTCGTCGACCACCAAAAGCAACATTCAAAACAACAATTGCCAAAACTGCAGAAAGGATTTTATAAGTCACAGACAAAGACCCAAACCCCGCCGCAGCGTTCTCATAAAGAGTAGACAACCCCATGATAGCAACAACAAAAGATGTTGAAGAAGAGAAAGATTTCCCCAGACGAAATTATAGTATTAATATGATCTACGTGATTGGTTATACTAGAGCCTCCATATCCCTACATTCTCAGATTTTAGCGTCGTGAAGCGATCCTTAGCGCGATGGGACGAGTGCGCCCTACGGGGATGGTGGCATCCTACGGAGTTCATGATAAGTCCGTGGGTGATATATCATTTGTTATTATTATAGGATGTTATTCGAGCATAGCCTGAATGAAGGATTGGAAGGATTGTTCTTGTTTTCTGTGCTGAAATGCCTGATGTTGACCCCTGAATAGAGTGGTACTCGGTTGATACGGAAACTTTATAAACGAATACGAGTATCCGGTTATCGTATATCCGTTACATAACATATTCATGATCGAATAGAATGTCACTGATGAGCTATGACAGGACTCGAATGTGTTGATATCGTGGTGTAGTCAGATTTATATAGACCATCACAAGTTGAGACATGTCTCGAATAGTAGCCTATAGATAGACTATCAATAAGCCACATGCGTCCAACGAGGCATCTTCACATGTCTAACTAACCACTTCCTTTAAACCTTGATAACTCCTCACTTGTCATTGTCATCCTCAGATCCCTCACTCACTCAGTCACAGACATAGCCCAAATATTGTTCAAAATGGACACTACCGTACGAACATTCCAAGTCTTCGGCCTCACATCAAGCCTCCTCCTCGCAGGCGTAAACCTAGGTTCCTCCCACCTAACAGTCCCTCTCCTCTATAACCAAACCACATCCATCAACACGCCCTTCTTCAAAGACTTCTACACCCGTGGTGCCGTGACTCTTGTCCCGCTAGCCATCTTCTCAGGTGCATCTTCAGGTCTTGTTGCGTATCTTGTTCCTGCGCAGAGGACTCTTTGGACTGTTGCTGCTGTGGCCACGCTGTCTCAGCTACCATGGACAGGATTGGGTATGATGGCTACGAATAATCGACTTAATGATATTGCGGCTAGTGGTGTTGAGCAGGAAAAGGTTAGAGAGGAGGAAGTTGTTGGTTTGTTGAAGAAGTGGCGATGGATGAATATCGTTAGAGGACTTTTGGCTTTGACTGGTGGGCTGTCTGCTGTTTTGGCTATTCAGAATGAGTAGAGGATGATCAATGGGACCCATTATATATATGGAAGTCAATGACATTCATTATGAGCCATCAGCTCAGAATAGTGGTATAAAAACAAAAACAGTACTCCTCCCAATGCCAAACATTGTGTCTGTACTCAGACATCCTAGCAATTATATCCTCCCACCCAGTAAGATTCATCACCATAACAGGAAAATACCTACCATTCCCTCTATGTTCAGCCGTAAAGTAAAGAAAGTCAAATCAAAAGGTTTCCCGGCGCGCCAATCGAAATATCGGTGTACTGACCACACACCACACCAATTTTCACTGCAAATTTAACCCCCCATCAGCCAGTCAGAAATACGCTCAAGGCGCAAAATTGAAGGCCTCCGCCGAATCAAGAGACAAGAAAGCCTCCATGTTCATGGATCCAAAATCGATATCCCAACCAACATCAGCAGCTGTGAAATCTGCCATGTCCTCTTGCCCAGCGCCAGCAGGAGATGGTCCGTTCATTTGGCCAGTAACATCAAAACCAAAGGGCATAGAAGGGAATGTGAACGCTGGCTCGCTTCCTGTACCACCTGCTATGGTCGTAAGTGCTGGTGAGCCAGGGAGGGTCGAGTTGGGAGTTTGTTGCTGGTATTGCCTTGTCTGATCGACTGGGTCTTTCAGCTCGAAGCCTGCAGAGCGGACCATCTGCTCGATAGAGGCGATTGTGATCGGTAGTTGACCAGCACTGATACCTGCAGATTCCATCATGGAACGCAAACATCTTAGACCTGAGTGAATCCAAGGCAAGTTGCGGTGAGCTGTCTTCTTCTCCTGAAGCATGTCAAAAGCCAGAGCGTAGCAAGCTCCCTCGATGAAGAAACCATGGTACTTGATATCCTGTGATTTGTCAGCTTGGACTTCCTCGAACATATTGAGGTATACATACACGGCACAAAATGTTAGTTGCACAAGAACCTGTCAAGAAACCAACTGAATTCCTCGCCGCTTCCAGACAGTACTCGCAAGCACTATCAAGCCAAGGTGGAGGTGGTTGTAGATTGTCTGCAGATGTAGCAGACGCTCGATCATGGTTCAACTTGGCTCGTAAAATCAAAAATGGTCGGAACGTTAGTAGCAAAGTATGGTGGTACACTGTTTCGGGTTAGCTACCTAGACGATCGACGGGCGGTGACCAGGATGACTTACTGGTTGACACCATAGCCTGGCATACTCCCAGCTCTCCAGTACTAGGGTCACCAATTAGGCCAAACTTCATATCCTTGAGCTGCTGCTCTGCGAATTGGTGTAGCTCGCGACGGATCTCGAGTGCTGCATTCCAGACAGGTAGTAAAGAATCGTGTCGCGGACTGTATATACGCTTAACGCATTTATCCATGATGCGTGATAGTGTAATCAAAGATCTGAGTAGCTTTTGTTCTTTCGGTAAGGGGATAATAGGACCAGGATCAGGTATCGAGCTATGTCGACCAAGCACAAAACATTGCCACCTATATCATATTAGAGACCTTCAGGACGTTTGAAAATTGGACATACGTTTCCCAAAAGAACACACTCCAAAATGTGATGCTTCTTTGGGTTGTCTCATCTTCTGTATACCCCGAGCGCGTGCATCCATCTTTGTGTAGACCAGCAGCCACGGCCTTTCTACATGCCGTGCCGACATGCAAGAAACTAGAGTTTGGCCTTGCTCTCTCTGATTGGAAGTGAGCGTTTGCGGTTGTAAGCTTAGGTAAATGCAAGGCTTGGGTAAGGATGACTTATCATTAGAAGGTGTATTTGGACGACCTGCATGTTGACAACTTCGTCCAATTTCGCGGCACCTTGTTTGGTCTTCTGAAAAAGGAATTCTGCGATAGCTTCTTCACCCGTCATGGAAGCGCCCAAGCCAACTGCAAGCATGATGATGATCGTCTCGGGCTGGTCATAATCAAAGATTCCCGGTGGTTGAAACAGCGCATCTAAGCGACGGCGATAATCATCTTTGCTCATGACAGGCAGGCCATGCCAGTAGGTCAAAAGATATCTTTCGAGTAACCGGTGGGCTGTTTCTGGGTTAATAAGCATAGCTGAGCAGTCATCTGGGAGTGATGTTGGCCTTTGGTTGTCTGCCAAGTCTCCAAAGAACAATCTTCGATGACTGAAAAGATCGAGTCCTGCACCAGCTTCTTCAACAATACCAGTGCGCGACGGAGGATCGTTTGGTGATGTCCCTGCTATTTGGTGGTAGATGGAATTGAGAAGGGCGAAATTTGATGAAGGTCCATAGTAAAGTTGGAGAAAACATGACGCGGATGCGCGATGTGTCGCAGCGACAGCGTTGTGAGGTATACTGCGCTCGCTGTCCATTACTGAGGGTCCGATAGAGGCGGCATCATCGGCACTCGGGGTAGGCGGCACGGTCCCTTCGTCGGATGGTTCTAGTGAGGTGCTCTCCATAGCATCATGGCTCATGATGGTCTCATAAGCGGCAGTTCGCGGCTTGACCTTTCGCGTCCTATTCCTGGCTTTTTCGCGGTAGACGCAGCTGAGATTTCTCATTCGGCAGTTCTGGCAGGGCGTCTCGCCGTTGCACTTGATCTTCTTGGCGCGACATTCTTGACAGGCCTTTGAGATTCTCCATTTTGTCGCGTTCATCGTCGCTGGTAGAGACAGAGACAGATGGGATAAAATTAGAAATTGAAATTCAACGATTTAAGGCATAGCATGGTTTTGGATGGAATGCTAAGGGTACTGTATTCTCCGTAGTTGTCTTGACTCGCTCTCGATGCGCTAGTCAAATTTCGGTTTCACTAGCTGCATAAACCTTAATCCTTTTGGTGCATATACATGCATATTTTCTGTGGTGACGGATGCCCCGTCTCGGAGATACCGACTGTTCCCTGCATTGACAGGTTCAAGGATGATGGATATGGGGTCATCCGGTTTCAAGTGTTCGTAATATTATTATATTATATGAAGATCAGTTATAACTCTAAGTCAGTTGTTCTTCAAGTCCAGTTGTTCTTGATGACGTCCGCAATCACTCCGTGATCCTCATCCTGCTTCAATCCACTCACGACAACAACAGCTACAATTCCCTCAACGCCTCGAACACGAATGGGAATGGCTCCACCGTGGATAGCATAGTCGCCCTTGTTGGCATCGGCAATTGCGTACTTGGCAGCAAAAGCAGCCTCATCGCCCTTCATCTTGTTGTGCATGAACCAAGTGCTGGAACCGAATCTGAGGACAGTGTTTCTCTTGCGACGGACCCATTGCTCGTTATCGGGAGCTGTTCCAGGCCCAGTGACAGTCTGGAAGAGGACCTGAGAAGTGTTTGCAAGAGCAATTGAAATCACTGTTGGCTTGCCTTGGATGGCATAAGGGTAGAGGCGGGCATACAAAAGGTTGCCTAGCTCGAAAGCATCCTCTGTGGTGAATGAAGCCAAAGTGAAAGAATCGCTATCAGCCTTGATTTCATCAAGCTGAGATGTGTCAGATTGTCTCATGATGCGAGATACTCAGAGTCACTTACGTCAGAAGGCGGCTTAGGAATAACCGCTGCTTCAGGATTGCTGATGGCTTCCTGAACCTTTGCCAGGGCGGCACCAGGTTGTGTGTGTCGAATCCAAACCTTTGTTGACATTTTGATTTATTTCTGAGATGTCGATGTTTGGTTTGGAGGAGTGGTCGGTCGGCCACTTTGTTATATATGCAAACTACGTAATTCGGCTGGACCTTCACATCATGTGGAGACGAATGTCATCTCAACACCAAAAACATGCATTTACTCCACTAAACACGACCAGCCAAGTCTTATGTTGGAATTTGGTCTTGGTTGGTCTTTGGAAAGTTCTGGTATTTGACTCAGTTTTACTTGGCGTAACTAACGATACTATAAGCAGATGAGTACTAGTCTTGGCATTTTGAGGCTTCGGTTAAAGATTGATTTGGGAATAGTGAGTTGTCTATCAAAATACCTAGGCACTTGACACAAACAACACACTCTCGCGAGTTTATATAACTTGAAGATTGAAAGGGTGAGACTGGATTGGTAGTTTTCAATGTCATGTCATCAAAATTGTTTTTCTATCACAATTCCAGGCCTGGAGTTTTCCAAAGCCAAAGTCTCAGACTGAACACCTTGATGCACACACATTACAGCACAATTGTATTTCGATTACTGCCTTCCATGGGCTCAGATATATGAGTTTATGCCAGCTTGAAGGAATGAATGTAATGAAGTCGCCAGATCGTAGATGCTAGATTGGGGACACTTCAACGCTATCATCCTCGACAGAACGGCACCTGTATCATCAGAACTTCTCGCACATTTGAAATCGAGAGACTTCCAAGTCTACATCTCAACTCACATGCTACTCAATGGTTTGTGGATATCCGGTTCTGTAAATTGATTTTCCCTGGATATAACTGACTGTCATCTGCAATGGATCACGACAAACATAGAATCACCAGGAATATGTATCTAACTCGGTATCTCGGACAACTGCATTAGTGCCTATCCACTAAATACACAATCACCAAATCAATGGCAGACCTTGACGGATGGTTTTGATACTCTCGGCAAGATGCATATTGCTGGAGTCGTGCCGCCCCTTTACTCGACATGACAGTCCCTTGATTGATTTATCTCAGGGTATCAGAAGAATTAACCTCTGAAAGCAATCGGGATGAAATAATTGGACCACTTTATGTAGGCGTACCTAGGTAGGCTAGCACTGAGGCCACTTTATCTGGTATTGTTTGCCAGCTGGTGACCGAATCCTGACAGTGACACGCACCTGCCATTCACTGACAGAAAATGACCGCCAGTCCCGTCAGGCAGGCACCAACCATACTCTCCTTCCCTGAATATAAATACCTACCTACCTACCCCTCCTTTTTCTCTTTACCTCGTCCTTTTCAAATAAACATCGCCCCACTCTGAATAACCGTCAACATGGCAGAGAACCACGATGGCTCTTCCACTGCTGAAGCAGGAGGAGGCATCCCCACGAACACTACTACCACCAGCCCTACTACTGCCGCTTTGAATTATAACAGACTCCGTGAGCCTGTTTCCAACGCCGATTTCGTTTACGATGACTACGTTTACCCAAAATTCGCCGCTGATTCCTGGCCTGTGAAGATGGATAACGTGAGTCTACCACTAATCTCCAAAGCCCATACTAAATAAACTAGCAGGAACCCATGACTGAAGCTTCCCGAGAAGACATCGCCAGATTGAGCGAACAGGTCTCCAATATCACCGACCAGATCTCCAAACTCACCAACATGGTTACTCAGATGTGGCAAGGATACAAACCTCCCTATGATGACAATGGAGGGTCGATCTTTGCAAAGCGTCCTACGATGCGGAATGCATGGGGCCCACGACGCGGCAAAGGAAAGGTAGGGGATTCCCCTCCGAAGATCATCGTTCCAAGCACGGCCAAGGTCGCTCGCCTCGAGATAGAATTCGGGTCCGAGTCCCCTGAGCAAGCCCAAGCTCCGGAAGACACTGGCAACAACAGCCAACGTCCTAACAATGCTACTGTATGGGATTCGTCGGCCAACCCACGCCTCGCCGCAGTCGCTGTACCGGACGGCAGTAGTCCATTCTCTTCGTCTTTCGAGGAATCTAAGGAACGAAGCTTTGGATCATCAAGCAAGGTCGACTCCCCCTCTCCGGCAGACCGCCAGCCTGAAGAACGTGGTTCTGAGCGCTCCGGTAAAGACGGTTCACCTGCCTCGTCTTCCTCATCTTCTGAGCAAAGCTCTACGCAATCGACTGAACATGATCCATCTTCCGCGAACGACGCTAAAGGGCATGAGATCAAACGTCCTGAGCTGACTGAAGGGGTTGAGGAATTGGCTACCTATGATGCTCTATTCAGCTACTTTGTATACTATCTTAACCAACCCGGCAGTGCTCGAAAGCCTGCGACCGAGCGCGGCGCTATCACCCCTGTCATGGCGCAGAGCCTTCGCAGCGCCGTCATAAGCGCAAAGAACAAGAGTTTCATCCATCACCCAAACTATGGCAAGATTCGCGGACGTGTTCGCGGATTGGACCAGAACACCTCGGTTGATCTCTACATTGCACTCAGTCAGCGATACCACAGACAGTTTTCGGATTAATTGGAAAGCTTAATACTAAGGTGTATGGAAGCGGAGTTCTACCAAAAGCTGGTTGTATGAGGATACGGTTGTACTCTAGTCTACATTGTCGCATGTTTACGTTTAGCTGTCGGCGACCACCATGTGTAGAGTAATGACATGATGACATTTGAAAGAATCGTTGCATTTATTTGTGATAAATGAACATAATTGGAAGGTGAACCATATCGTATAAAGCATAATCTCATGATGTTGTACTTCAGGGTAGCTGCGAGGTCAGCAACAAATCTCCTTGATGCCCCGGTTCTAGCACCTCCATCGTCATGATCTTAATTGCTTAGATTTCTTGGCAAAATCTTAGGATAGAAGCCATGTTGTTTTATTTACTAGGCTTTTAACTACCTAGCAATTGGAAGTTGCACACTTGGGCCATTAGAGAAGATGAGGACGGAGTGACAGCAACCTGGTTGATCATTGGCTTGCCAACGACTACACGCTACGAAACCGCTAGAAAGATCTAGACCTGGCATACCGGGGTCTATACCGAGAAACTCTTTAATAGCAAGCGGCTCATTGTCGTACATCCGATGTTAACCTTGGTAATTACAAAATAGAGCTTGCCTGTTAGTGCATCTGGTGTCATAACTAGTCGTGACGTAACATTCGACGGCTCAGCCCGTCAACGTTGTCCCCGTCCATGTAATACTAGCCCCTGATCTTCCAGGAACCCAATTGAGCTGCAACAAGGATTGAACCTGATCTCGATCTCTAAACAGAACAAAAGAAGGTGGTTGGACAATTCACGAAACTCTTGTCTCACGTGGAGAACGCCAATTCTGAAATCTCCCCCGCAATGTCCGCATATGAGCGTCATTGACGTCACCTTTCCGGAGCTTTGGTCCTGAAGCTATGGGGAGCTTTTGACTCTCCAATTGTTTGCATCTGATGGTTTACGTACGTCATTCCTTAGCTATCCGCAAACAATATTTACGTGACTGTAAAAATGTAATCTTTAAGCTTTCTCTTCCCCTCATTATCATAAAGTCTCTTCTCATCATTCTTCCTCTCAATCTAATTCACTTCTCACTCACCCTCACCTCTCACAACTAATACCGACACAATGCTTTCTGCTCGTCCTATCATCCGATCAAGCGTGCCTCGCGCCGCTCGTGCGACACGCGCCACTCGCAATGTTCGCTTCCAGTCTACCACATCCTCCTCATCATCGTCGAGCAGCATGCACCTCGCATCAGGCATTGCTGGTGGTTTCGTCGGTTCAGCTCTCTTCTTCGGTATCTACTCTTACACACCCGCCGGACGCGCCGTGTCAAGTGTGAACAAGGTCGCTTTGGAGGCCCAGAAGAAGTATGACGCCGCCGCAAAGAAGCTGCAAGAGAAGGCACCCGATGCCGACCAGGCCGTGAGCTACATCAAGCAGTACGCCTACTCTTACGTTGGCTGGATTCCTGGTGGCCGAGCCTACGTCGACGCTGCCTTCCAGGACTGGGAGAAGGTTCGCGAGAACAACAAGGATGAGGCCGACAAGCTTGTCAATGATGCCTACAAGCAGTTCCAGGACCTCTCAAAGTCCGGCCTCAGCATGGAGACTGCCTCTAAGGCTTTCGATGTCCTCGCTGACCTCGGCAAGAAGGTCGCCAACCTCGCTGGTGACGCCATTGGCGACCTTATCGACAACCACCCTCAAGTCAAGGAGAAGCTCGGTGGCAACGTCGATCAGCTGAAGGAGCTCGGTGACAAGTATGGCCCCGAGGCTAAGAAGCAGGTTGACGAGACCTGGAAGCAGGTCAAGGATATCTTCGCCGGTGGCTTCAGCGCCGCCAGCATTTCCAAGGCCCGCAAGCTCATCGAGGAGAAGGTTGAGGAGATCAAGAAGCTCGGCGACAAGGCCTGGAAGAAGGGTATGGAGGAGGCTAAACCTTACCTCGACAAGAACCCCAAGATCAAGGAGCTCATCGAGAAGAACGCCGATGCTCTCAAGCAGGGTAACGCCACCGAGCTCTTCAAGCGCGCCAAGTCCGCTGCCGACTCTGGTGACTTGGGCGACCTGGAGAAGTACGTCAAGGACGCTACAGAGAAGGCCAAGTCCAAGGGTAACGAGCTCACTGGCGGCTGGGTCGATATTGAGAAGTACATCAAGGAGATCCCCAACGGTGGAGAGGTCATGGAGAAGCTCCAGCAGCTGAGCGAGGTTGCCTCCGAGCACAAGGAGGAGGGTGAGAAGCTCTTCAAGGAGACCGTTGAGGAGCTGCGACAAGTGTTGGAGAAGAAGTCCGAGAAGGCCCAGGAGATTGCTGGTGATGCCAAGAAGGACGCTAAGAAGGAGGCCTCTAAATAAAGGCACAGAACTGTACTCTAGTCTATGAATTCTCTAATGATATCCTAATAATTGATCAAAAGTTGAACAACTAAAGCCTTGACTGCATGATTTGAAATGTGATCTGCTTTGCCTAATGCGTGGACGCTCAAATAACGAGCCGGCAACTCATGAAGTATACTTAATTGATAGCCGACAGAACGTTGGAAACTTGTAATCCCATAACATAAAGCTCTCAAGCGAACCGTAGACATATCAAGGAACCGGTATAGGGTGCATTGCGATGGTAGACTCTTGAAACGCTTTTGTTTTCACCAACTCCTCTTTCTAGATACTAGATAATTCCAACATCTAACATCTACAATAGTCCCTTGGCCTTGAGATCATCATGGGCCTTCTTCTGTCTATCCCACTGCTTCTTCAAAGTCTTGAGCTGACTCTTGGGCACATCACTTCCATCCTTCATCTTGGTGGGCAGTCCTTGCTCATCCCAAGCACTGTATCTCTCATCACTCTTGAACATATCCTCGGGTCTGACCTTTGCCTTTTCACGGGCTTCTTGGTCAGCCTTCTCACGAGCAAGACGAGCCTCTTCCTTCTTTCGTGCCTTCTCAGCAGCCTGGGCGGCCTTCTCTTCACGAGCGGCAATCAGTTCAGCGGCAGGGATGAACTTGATCAGAGAGGCGGCATCGGTTCTGTCGTCAAGGTAGACGCCAAGGTTTGTGAGATCCTCGTCACGAATGCGATCAGTCAAAGCGAGAATGGCCTTCTTGGTGTCAGGTGATTGGTTACCAACGATGCGACGAAGCTCATCTCGGATCTTTGAAGCGGCGCGAAGGTAAGGCATGGCCAATTGCTCAGGATCGCGCGAGCCGCCGGCTGCGATTGACTCGAACTCGGCACTAGGGTTTTGCTCAAGCAATGAAGAGATCTCTCCGCTCTCAAGAGAAAGGCTAGAAACATCAGACTTAATCTTGGCAAACGCATCAGCGTAAGGCTGAACGGCGGTCTTGGGCTCAACATCAGAGGCGATAACTGTAGCCCAGCCAAGACCCTCATAGGGGGGTGAAGCATTGGAGTCGAGACCGAAGATGCCAACGATCTTGGTGATCCATCGACCAATAGACTCAAGGCCGACAAGATCGGCTTCCTTGTTGTCTCTCACATGAACATTGGCAGTGTTGACCAGCTTGAGAATAACAGACATGGCCTTTGGCGTATCGAACGAGTTGGTCATGGCAGCCTCAAAGTCTTGCTTGGCTTGCTCAAGCTCAGCCAAAAGACCCTCACCTGACTTGCCGTCGGCATTCAGAGACATTGACTTGACTCCATATGTGATGCCAGCCTCGGCGAGCAAAGCCTTGGCATTGATGAAGAAGTTCTATCTGATGTTAGTGTTGATCAAATATGAGCTGAGTCATACTCACGCTGATGGTAGCCTCCCAGTTGTCAGCTTGCAATCTCATATCGGGTGAGATCTCAACACCATCATTCCATCGACCCATGAGGAACACAATTCGCATGCCTCGCGAAGAGTAGGTTGTAGCAAGCGCATCCTGAATAGTCTGGAAGTTCTTGAGAGACTTGGACATCTTGGAACCAGAGATAGACAAATGTCCCATGTGGAGGAAGTAATTGACCCATGTGTGCTCACCCTTACCATGCTCGCAGAAGTAAGCCTCACTCTGCGCCAACTCGTTGTCATGATGGGGGAATGCAAGATCAATACCACCGGAGTGAATATCCATGATAGGTCCCAAAACACAGCCCGCCATCACGGAGCACCTTTCATATCATTAGCTCATGTCTCGCAGTTCAATGGAGTAAACATACTCAATGTGCCATCCAGGACGGCCATCACCCCAAGGACTAGGCCAGAATGGCTCACCAGCCTTGGACTTCTTCCACAAAGCGAAATCGCCGGGGTTCTTCTTTCCACTGAGACCCTTGGAAAGGGATCCCTCACCCTCCTCTTGAAGAGACTTGTCGTTTCGGTTGTCAGGGCGCAGTCGTGCGTAGGTGTTTCCAGCCTTTTCGAAAGCAGAGATGTCAAAGTAGACAGAACCGTCGGCCTCGTATGCGAATCCCTTGTCGACAATCGTCTTTACGAAGTCGGCAATCTGAGGGACGTATTCGGTAACACGGGTAATAACACTGGGTCGGAGGACGTTGAGCGCATCCATATCGTCCATAAATAGCTTCTCCATGCTCTGAGTCAGATCTGTGAACATGGTCTGATCCCGAGTGTCAATGGTCTCCTTGTATAGAGAGTCGAGGTAGGGCAGCAGGATCTCATCGGTACCAGGGAAGATCTCTCCTGAAGAGATAGCTTCAGCAGCAGCAGTCATGTTGCTAAGGTGCATCTTGACCTTGGCCTCGTCGTCTCCAGGCTTGCCCTCGCCAGAAATGGTACCACCTGTGAGCACATGTCCATATCCTGCCTCTCTTCGCTGGGCGTAGTTGGTCTCGTTGATGTCCTCTCCGTCCTTGAGTAGCAGGGGTAGACTGCTCTTTGCGTACACTTGGAAAGCAGACAGAGCAAGGTTTCGAAGTTCGTCCTTGGAATAGTTCTTGTTCTTTTCGAGTTCGAGCAATCGTTGTCTTCGGGCCTTGATGATAATCTGTCGAGGTTTAGACAAGCCGCAAGATGCCTAGCATACTATCATACCTTGTCGTCAATGTCGGTAATGTTCATGACAAAGTTGACGTCGAAGCCAAAGTAGTGCATCAGAATACGACGAATAATGTCTGTCGAGACATAGTTGCGAGCATGACCCAAGTGACTCTTGTCATATACAGTAGGACCGCAAGCGTACCAAGAGATCTTGCCCTTCTCAATAGGGACAAAAGGCACTGGAGCGCCAGGCTTGAGCGAGTTGTAAAGCTTTAGCGACTCCATTGTGCTCGTGTTGGAGCTGGATAGAGACGAATACAGTCGATGGAGGGGTCGCAGTCGGGCTGAGAATGGAGTGGGGATTTTAGATCGAATTGGAAGACGTTGTCGCAAGAGATTCATCCAGACGCCAAAGAGAAAGACGAATGGAAAAGAGTGAGAAGAAAAGAGAAGGAGAGGAAGGGTATCGTAAGAGGGAGGAAAGGAGGTGTATATGCAAGGTGACCTTCAAAAAAGACAAATGTCTACAACACAGCGAGGCTTTGAGTCACAGTCGAGTCAAAGGGAGAGAAAGACGCCATCAATCACTTTTCCAAGCAAGGGCCTGAGCTACAGGGGAGCTACAGGGAAGCATACCTAACGTCCCCGCGAACATCCTCCAATAGCCTGATCGATAGTTCATTTTTAGCGTCATATTGGATGCCCCTCACTAAGTTTTCAGTGGGGCCAACGCTAATCCGTTCAGCCTCGCGCTGTATTCTGGAAATATTTTCCTGCCTCGTCTGAAAATCTTCATCCTACCAAAACCACCTCGATCTTAATAGACACGCCTGGACGTGCCATCGCATCAATGGCTACACCGTCGCCTTTTCTCGAGCCAGGTCCTACCACCTCTACCGGTGACCTGGCAATTGTTCTTCTCTCACGCGACAACCTCCAACCTGTCACTCTCGAGGAATCGACTGGCGCAGTTGATGGTTATCTTGAAGGCGCAACTCTCAACACACGATTCGGATCTTTCCCTCACTCTACACTACTGAATATCCCATGGGGATCTCAAGTTCGCGCATCAAATGTTGATACTGGATCAAGAGGGCGAAAGCGCCGCCGTGAAGTGACAGACGACGATACACCAACGACGACTGGCCCAGATGAGGAGGTTACAGATGTAACATCTAAGCCTGCAAAGAAGGCCGTTGCTGCGGCCAGTGGCTTCATTCATATTCTTCGACCGACCCCCGAGCTTTGGACGAGCAGTCTACCTCATCGAACTCAGGTCGTGTATACTCCCGATTACAGTTACATCCTGCAGAGAATACGAGCAGTTCCTGGCACTCGCATTATCGAAGCAGGTGCTGGTAGCGGCAGTTTCACACACGCTTCTGCTCGAGCTGTATACAATGGCTACCCCAAGGACGACAGCGACCGAAAAGGAAAGGTTTTTAGCTTCGAGTACCACGAACCGCGATACCAGAAGATGCAGGAAGAGATTCACGAGCATAAGCTGGATGGTGTTGTGCAATTGACACATCGCGATGTCTACGGAGATGGATTCAATGTGGATGGAAAGTCCCCTTTGGCTACTTCGGTCTTTCTCGATTTGCCTGCGCCATGGGAAGCTCTCCACCACCTTTCGCGACAAAGACCCGAAAAACTGAAGAACGAAGAGAACTGGGTCTCACCTCTTGACCCTAAGAGAAGTGTTCATATCTGTACTTTCTCTCCCTGCATAGAGCAAGTCACCCGAACAATCGAGGAAATGCGACTTCTGGGATGGACAGATATTGATATGGTTGAGATTTCTGCCCGACGTATCAACACTATCCGTGAGCGAGTCGGAGCAAACCTTCCCGCTGAAAGGGGTAATGTTCAAGCACCAGCAGATGTCAAGGAGGCCATGCAAAGGCTTAAAGAGATCAACCGAAAAACAAAAGAGTTCCACAAGGTTGCTTTCAAGTCAACAAACACCGAAGACGACTCTTCAGCAATGGATATTGACACGCCAAAGTCAAACTCCTCCAAGAGCAACGGAAAGGTCGCTGAAGACGATGTAAAGCCCTGGATGGCTGGAAATCTCTATCATAGACCCGAGACGGATCTCAAGACTCACACGTCATATCTCACTTTTGCTGTCCTGCCTAGAGAGTGGACAGATGAGGATGAGGCAGCTGCTTTCGCAAAGTGGCCATGCGGACAAGAGTCTGGTGGAGTGATTGGAAGCCTCAACAGACAGGCTCGTAAGCAACAGACACGGGAGAAGCTTGCGGCAAGGAAGAAGCAGAAGCAGGAGCAGGAAAATGATACCCAGAAAGAGGGAGCTGCCGAGGAGACGACAGAAACGCAATAATAAGGTGATCCGTGGATAAGCGGGTTGTAAGTTCAAACATATCGATTTCTCCGAGCCAATCTGCGCCTTAAGCGATCAATTGGGTTACATTCTGTTCAGCCAGTTGTGATTTTGTCTCCTTTGAAGCGTGATATCAATTCTCAATCACAAACCCTGATGCCCAAAGAGCCTCATTAGCATCATGCCTTGAATAGTCTATTCGTGGTTTGAAGTCGCGCCGCACGCGATAGGCAGCTGACAAGGCCGCCTTGGCTGAGGCCATGCTCATTTTACCAGATCAGGACCCTCGCAGGTCTAGTCAAAGTGCAGCTCTTCAATTGGCAGATGCAGTGACACCTGTCCAACGCTTATAGCTTTCACAAATACGCCTTCCAGATGCTTTGACCAACTAGGTGGAATATTTGCTCACTTCGTACCCAATCAGGCGCCTATCGATCATGCCTTGACGGCCCAGGAGTTCCTGGCAACACAAGAGGCCGAATTTTGTGTTTCTGGTGCATGCGGGCTTCCTTTCGGCACCCAGCGACCAGAGTGAGGCTGTCGGGTGAGGATATATGTTGGGAGGATATGCGAACCTTGAGTTTTTGGTCTGATGCAGACGTTCTTTGCTCGAAGGGCGATCCCTGAATTATATCTGCTCGACGCACCCGTGGTCTCGTGTTCAATTTTGTTCTAAATTGGTATCCGCCGCATTCTCACAATGGTTAAAGACAGACAACTCACGCATGAGCTGCAACATCCAAAGACAGCCACGAAGCAGATTGAGCCATCACACAGAGGCTCACGATGGTCAAATTGGGCCCTTCATGACACGGGACTATACTACTATCGAGCTCGATATATATCCTTAGAGGACATCTCATCAATACGGCCTACCGGTAAGGATTGGTTTGTTCCCAATGTCCAAGGCGGATACATTCATTACCAATCTGCTGCCGTCGAGAATGCTGCAAGCCAAAGCCTTCCCAGTCAAGCCCCGGACCTTTCAACATGTTCTACTGTAACAACACCAACGACAGACAGCCCATCAGTTCCTTCACAAGAAGCATCTGACCCCACAACTGATGAGGTTGTTGCCGAGACAGTACCGGATGCTAGCTTATTGATGAGCGGTGCATTGCAAACAGAAGCAGATACATCAGAAGCACTTGTGGTTGTAACGAGTCCGACTCAACTTAAACGAAGATCAACATCATCAAAGAAGCATAAGGATAAGAAGAAACATGGCAAGAAGTTAGAGGTTGATAAGGGAAAGACGAAGCAGGTCAGCAATAAGATGAAGGTCAGCAAATGGTTAGATGGTCTGTAATATGGTTGGTTTGTATGAGGCATTCGGCGGCTTTTGTGAGTTTCATGGAGTTTAGAATAATAATTGCAGAATTGGAGGATAGGTAATGTCATTTGGTATAATTGAAGCTCAAGATATCTCATCTCAAGGTGTAAAGTGTACGCACTGTGTGTGTCTTAGAAGCCTAATAAGCCAGACAATTTGTCTCATGATTCAGATCACCAAATACCACATCGCATTTCTGATTCAAGAAAGAAGGATGAATTTAGACACTGCTAACTTTGAAACATTCATGAAAATTTAAAAGTTAAATATTCGGAAATATTGAAATGACCAACGACCGTGCTCGAGAAAGCTTAGAGCTCGAGGCAATCAACACAGTGCCACCTTGACACCAAACTTCCGGCCGGATCAACTCTTCTCCACCGATTCGTCGCTCAACCACCAAGCCTCGCCAATTTTCAAGATATACCAAGCTCCAGCTCAGCCTCGGCCTCGTCTACACGCGACAACTCGATACTCACAAACCCGCAACCATGACTTCCACAATCGGCATTCCCATTAAGCTCCTGAACGAGGCGCAGGTCCGTATTTCCTTGCTAGGCACTTAAATTGGGAGGAATCGCAGCTAACTTGTTCCTGCAGGGCCACATCGTTACCCTCGAAATCACTTCTGGCCAGACCTACCGCGGCAAGCTTCTCGATGGTACGCTTCTTCCCCCCTCCCTTCTTTGGACATGCTTCTTTGGGTACGGACTTGCTAACATTTCACAGCTGAGGACAACATGAACGTCCAACTCAAGGACATCACCGTCACCGCCCGCGACGGCCGCGTCTCCCATCTCGACCAGGTCTACATCCGCGGCTCCCACGTACGCTTCTTCATCGTCCCCGACATGCTCCGAAACGCGCCCATGTTCCGCAGCCGCAACGTCCGCGGCCGCGGTGTCGGTCTCGCTCGAGGTCGCGCAACCGTCAGCCGAGCGCGCGCAGGCGGTCGAGGAGGACGATAAATCCTAGACAAATGATTAATAGAGAAGACAAATGCGTGTTTTTGGCGTTCAGGCTTATTTGGATTTTTCATGAAAGCTTCAAACGAGGAGGGGTTTTATATTCTTGGTCAAAATGAAGAAGAGAGAAGCAGGCTTAGGTGTGATACCAGTCTAGATGTGGAGGGATATGGCGGTAAAGCTCAACGAGGAAACGCATGGCCTCGTGGGTTCTTTGAGATTTGACTAGATTACAAAAAAGAGGCGTCTGTTACGCCTGGTATCTCGTCACCATCTATTATATCGTCTCAGGTGCTTTTTCACGTTCGTTTTAATGTACAGGTTCTCTCCTTTTTACTTCATACGTCCAAGAGCTTCTTGGGCCTTGGCCACGAGTTCACGGATCTCGATAAGCTCATCCCCCTTTTGGTCTACAACTACACGTTCTTGTGGTTTCTCGCTGTTGGTGACAACTGCAACACTCTCTTCGACACCTCGAAGAGCTTTACGTCCCTCCTCGCGGACTTCGCCTTCCCAGAATGATCGCGCGGCATCCCACTTCTTCTGCAGGCGGCTGGCACTCCATGCTACTCCCAGTGCTGCTACAGCGCCGGCTTCAAAGATGGAGAAGTCGGAGAGGTAGACGAGGACTCCAAGGGAGGTTGTAAGACCAGAAGTACCAAGAGACTGGACAACAAGCCTTTGTGCTAAGGCCTGTAGCGCTGGGACAGTCTCGTTTTGTAGGTATCGTCTTGTAAAGGCGATGTGACCAGGCCACTTTGGTAGCGCTGGGCGAATGTCGGCTGACACGAAGGGTTCCAACTCCCCCGAAGTAAGTTGCTTTAGGTCATGGTTTGGACGGCCGGCAGAGTATGGTTGAGGATATTTCTGATCAGCCTTTGCAGCTTGGGCAATTTGACCAGTGAGGTAGACTAGCTCTCGCTCTGCTGTAGGAAGGAATCTTTGGTTCAGCATCTCGTTCGTGAGCATAGCGACATCATCCACTCTCAAGAACAGTTGCCACCAACCCAGCTTCCGCCATCTTCGGCCTGTAAATGCCAAATCAAGCTCATCTTGTAGCTCGGCATGTGCATTTTGTGACCATTCACCCACTGCTCGGTTCAGACTAGGGGAGAAAGCAGGCTCTTGGCCAACTGAAGGCTCCTCTTGGTAGATGTGCTTTATTTCGCGGCGGTTCTCAAGCTCGCATCTTGCCAGGACGTTGTTTAGTAGTGAGGAGATCAGCCCTCGTACTGCGGGCTTTGTGGTCTCGTCTGGAGAGCTGACGCCTGACTTGAGCCATGTCGTTAACGCGGGAATGTTGCTATCGAACCAAAGTCGCTCATACTGAATGGCGTTGCTTGAGCTCTTGCGGAAAAGTGATAAGCCCTTGTCCGCGGCGGATACATTAACTGTTTCGAAGGGTGCATCAAGCTGCTTGGGATCAACACCCTTTAAATCGACCACTTTTAGTACAGCTTCCTCTCCATCGGCTGGTACCGATGTGACGCTGACAGCTCCGTTGAAACCATCACCAACCAGAATTGCCCGGTGCACTGGAGTAGTCACTGGCGTTACTCGATGCTCGGCTGAAGGAATAGCGACCTTGGGAACAAGGACAGACTCCTCCACTTCGATAGCTCTCGTTTTCTCATCTCTGGCGAATTCGGGAAGATGCGTCTCCATGAACAGCAGCTCCAGGTTAAGACTGTTCCATTCAGCAGACGAGACATTCACCTCGCTGAGAAAACTCGACTTGGCGACAGTCAAAGTACTCTGCTGTTCCTCGGTAGATCGGATTCGGACAATGAGAGGGTTCTTCGGGTCATGGTCCTTCAATTGGCGCTCCCAATCCTGCTCATCCTGCAACGGATCCGTCATGAGCACCCTCAACACATCCTTTGCCCGCTGTCCCGCATCGGAACCCGGAGCCAGTCCCAAAATTGCAACCCTGACAGCTTCCTGTCCCGGTATTTGTCGCAGACCTTGCAGAGCCAATTGTAATCTGGAGAGATTCACCAGCGAAGGTGCGAGTTTCTGAATATCGAGGAGGTGCTGTTCAAGCTCGGCACGTGCGTTCGTAGAGGTGGAAGCGAAGCGTTTTGCGAGGGCATCGCGACGAGTCCATATTCGTGGGCGGGCAGATGATGTGATGGAGCAAAATGGACATATCGAAGGTTTCGGAGACTGCAGTAAAGCGCCTAGTTTGCCTGCGCGAGGCAAACGGGCTCTCGACGAAGCCATTTATTTGGCCTTGATGAAATGATTGGCGATAGCGAGTTGAACTGGTGATGGAGCTTGCCCTGGGTAAGGTACAGTGCTGTAGGTACCTAGGTCACTCACTCAGTGGAACAAACAGGGAAGCTTTCCGTTTTCGCGGCAAAGGACCGGCAAATTACGGAAGTCCCAGTACAGTAAATAACGGTTTGCCTCATTAAGCATCCATGTACCACACCTTACAGTGCCTTACGACTCATTCGCTACCAGCATCAGCACCTCAGCCTTACAAGCTTGGAAAGCCGCTGTCGATCACTAGTGGTTCTTTCAAACCTTTTCTTGCCTCAGATGGGAAAAAGTGACGATGTTGCTCCAATTTTATTGAGGTTTTTACGTGGGAACGTGAATGTGATAGGGAAATCCTTCTGCACTGTTCGATTCATGTCTTAAGATGCCTGATAAGTTCAAGTTGCTTCTTATTGCGCGGTAGCCGCCGCCTTCTTATGTAGGACTTTGTTCCTGTTGTTTTATGTATAAGATTCTTCCATTTCGTCAAGTTGAACCGACTCTTCCAAGTCAAGTGGACACCCTTCACGCATATATCAAGTTCAGCTGTTATACGCTCTATTGACTACATCATCTGATACCCCATATATCATCTGACGAGTTCTTCGCATGGTATAGCTTGTTATTAGTTGCTGAATCTCAATTACTCCAATTTCACTTTACTCCAACATGACAGCAGTTATGGATTTCAACCCACCACCAGCATTTGGCTCTAATGGCCAAGATACCTCTCATGTTCAAATGTCCAATATCAAGAACTCAATACGAGAGGCCTTCCCAAAAACTTCAGAACTATTGAATCTTCTAGAGCAAACAAAACATATCCGCGACGATGTTGCTCTACAACAAAAGGTCGTCTCAGACCTTGAGTTACAACTAGCAGACTCAAACAGAGAACTCGAAGGATTGGATCGCAAGCGTCTAGCTGATTTTGAGTCACATAAAAAGTACCGCGATGGCCACGCTATGAAGTTCCTTTACAAGATGGGCGGTAAAGAGAATTCATTTACAGGACAGGCTGAGAAGGAAGAGCAGAATTATCACAACACGCTTCAACAGGCGCATCACGCGGCAGAACACAACTCGAGTATCAAGGCAAAGTTGGAGGAAGAGCTTGCGAAGAAGAGGGAGCTTGATCAGAATATGCAGTATTATCTCGATCTTCAGAAGCAACTCGACGACATTTACGACGATATCTTTTCCGGCCCAACGCCTGATTTCCCAGAAGAGGATGAAAAGGAGCGACGAAGCGATGCTGCCTTGTCTACATATGTCTCTACAAAGTCAGCCTATGAACTACACCAAAAAGCGCTGGATCTTCTTGAGCAATCAACAGCGACAATGTCAGCTGGTCTACAACAAGTAGAAAAGGCTCTTCAGTCAGGAGACATGAATTCCATACGCTCCCTAAACCAGGGCAGAGAACTCATTCAGCAGAGCAAGACAACAGTTGATCAGCTGGTGCAGCTCGGTGCAGACGTTATCAGACTTCCTCCCGAGGCTAACCCGCGTACTATGGAGGTTACATCCAATTTGGGTGAAGTCTGGGGAAAAGTGGATGTCACAGGTGGTCGACAAGAAGTAGCTCGATGTACAGCTGCTTTGGAGAAGTGTTTAAGTGAAGCAAAGGAGAAGAGATATTACTTGTCCAAGGAGTTGAAGCGTAAGGGAGAGGAGATGGAGGAAGCGAGGACGGCGTTGCAAAAGATTCGACAGAGTATCTTTGAAGAGGTTGTAGGCGATGACTTGATCAAATCATAGACATAGACCCTGGAATGGAGTTGAGGTAGATAGAACTCGGATCTCGGCTTATAGAATGTTCTTGAAGTCCACAATAGAATTGCTCAGCATCTTCAAATCTTCAACTTCGCATTCGCTAAAGAATTGAAGGAAACATGATTCGTCTTTTCGGCAACGGTCGCTTAATTTGACAGTTAATGACACAATGCCAAGGATAACTGACAGCGGTCAAAGCGCACTGAACCATTCCATTTAGTGTCTGTTGAAGACTGAAGACACCCATTACATGTGAAGGGCCCCAGAGGCTGCACCCAAAAAGGGAACCAAATCGTCATGGGAACGGTTTCTGATTGACTTGTAAACGATTATCCATTCAATTATCGTTTAGGCAGTTCTTTAGACCCCTGAAGATGGGCGTTGGTTCAGCCCATTCAGAGAGCTCTAGTATGAGGCCAGTGCAAAAATGATGATTCATGACTTTGGTTAGTACCAGGGGTTTTATTGAAGCTTGAAAATAAGGGTGTTTAAGACAGTTTGAAGGGTCCTTGAAGGATTTAAAGATCCGAGGGTAACCTCATGATGTTGCATTATCGACTCTTGTGATTATCGAGTACTAGCTTTTGATCTTCACTTCAATATGAGCAGCTCAGACGGTAAGAATATAATCTCACTATAGACACAACTTATACTAACAGATATGAATAGGTCGTCCGCCTATTGATGGCTATGTTGACCCCAACTTTCCAAATCCAAACGGCGAATGGGATACGCCCATCATTATCTACGGCTACACTCCAGCTTTTTCCCTCGCCGTATTCGCAGCAGCTTGGTTCGCCCTCTTCATGATAGTCCATCTCTTCCAAAACATCAAATATCGCAGCTGGTACTTCATCACCTTTCCAATCGGTCTCCTCTTCGAAATCGTCGGATACATTGCTCGTTCACTCTCAGCAAAGAAGGATCCTTATCATCTGCTGTACTTTATCCTCAACTACTTCTTCATCGTTACGGCACCTGTGTTTCTCGCTGCTGGTGTGTACACGATTCTTTCAGCGCTGATTCCGAGATTGGGACGAAGGTATTCTTTAGCGCCGCCTAAGTTTATCCTTTGGTTCTTTATTACTTCTGATGTTATTGCTACGGTTGTTCAGGTTACGGGTGCTGCTCTTATTGGAGTGAGACAGTCGAACCGTCAAGATCCTACTATTGCGAACAACATTCTTCTTGGAGGTTTGGCCTATCAGGTCTTTGCTATGACTATCTTCGTTATTCTCTCAGCAACATTCCTCTTCCGCGCTCGAAGGGAGGTTAGTGGTCGTGGAAAGAAGCTTAGTATCTTCTGTGTCGCTTTTGCGGTGGCAACTATCATGGTCTACCTGCGAACCATCTTCCGTCTTGCAGAAACTGCTGAAGGTCTTGGAGGAAAGTTATACTCGAATGAGATTTACTTTGCTTGTCTTGAGTTTGCTCCTATTGCATTGGCTGTTATGCTCTTTGCTATTTGGCATCCTGGACGATGTGTAGGAAAGAAGGTTAGAGTCAAGGATTTAGAAAAGGAACAGGCTCGAGTTCAGAATTTCTAAGAATGATACCCTAGTAATTAATTAGTTTAATATTTATTATAGTCGACAATGAAATGTTGATTGGGATATTCGTCCTTGATTCAGTGTCTTGTTAGTGGCTGAATAGCTGCTGAATTAGGCTTCAAGCTCCACCAAAGCTTACAGCTCAGCTTAACCACCACAACCTCCAAGCTCCCCAGCTTAACCTCTCTCATCATCAACTTCAACTCTCAAAAAAGGCCACATCATGCCTCCTCTACCACCATCAGCAAACCCTCTCCCCCGACTGGTGACATACTACCAAACCCATCATGACTCCTCAGGCAACCTCATCTCTCCTCTGCCCCTCATCACACAACCAAATATCGCCATCACTCACGTCATTGTCGCCGCCGTTCACATAAACGATGATCCTGAAAAGATAACGCTGAACGATTATCACCCGTCTCACGCCATCTTCCAGACTATGTGGGCAGAGCTGCGTATCCTGCAAGCTTCGGGCGTTAAAGTCATGGGCATGTTGGGTGGTGCTTGTAAGGGCAGCTATGCCAAGTTGGATGCTGATCAGGACCAGTTTGATCGGTATTACGGTCCTGTGAGGGATATGATTCGAGAGAGGGCGCTCGATGGGTTGGATTTAGATGTTGAGGAACAGATGTCTCTGGGAGGAATCGTGCGTTTGATCGATCGTCTACGTAGCGACTTTGGCCCAAGTTTCATTATCACCCTCGCACCCGTTGCAATGTCTCTTCTTGACTTTACCAAGAACCTAAGCGGTTTCGACTACGAGGCTCTAGAAGTTATGCGCGGCCGCGACATCGCCTGGTACAACACCCAATTCTACTGCGGCTGGGGCGACTGCAGCAATCCCCTAATGTACGATCTTATGGTCCAGAAGGGCTGGCCCCCAGAGAAGATCGTCATCGGACTCGTCACGAATCCTGAGAATGGACACGGTTATGTGCCTTTTAATCCTCTCAACATGGTGCTTACGACGTTGCGGGGGCGATATGGGAAATTTGGTGGTGTGATGGGTTGGGAATATTTTAACAGCTTGCCTGGAGGAAAAGAGAGACCTTGGGAGTGGGCGAGGGAGATGACAAAGTTGTTGAGAGGGCATATTCTCGCAGATCCAGTACAGACGACACAGCAAGCGCAGCCGGCTGTTACAGAACAACCTACAAAGAAGATCCGAGATGTCGACCCAGATACACCAGGCGGAAAGGATGTACCGGTGCCGAAGCAGTTCGACTACTACACGGACGGATCCGACGCATAGACGAGGGGATTATCAGTATGGTCCATGGCTGGCTATCACGTTTACTCAAGTTTTTACTCACACCAAGGGTGTTTAGAAGGAGATGTTTTGCTACCAAGACGGTTGGTTGACAATAGAGATAGACACATCTCGCACTGCGGCTTGCCCACCCAGATGAGGCTTCAGGCTTTACTATACAATCGAGTTTTTACTTCCAAAACTGTGAAAGAGTGTTTTCAGTTATTTTGATGCCATATTGGATATCGTGAGATGCTTGTCTTCAACAATTAGGCTATCTACGTTTTAGCTCGAACGCCATACCCCTGTCACCTCATGCGGCGTATCTCACTCACATCTCCAGCTTTCAATCTTCATCATCAACCACCTATCTGGTTCAAATGTCTCGTTCATACCACGACTCTTTACCGCCATGAAGCTAAACCTCGGGTTCAGTAACCGATCGCCGATACTCACTAGGATTCGGCCGTCTCACCTGGTAGCTAGTGCTACAGTCATTGCTCTCGTCATCAACGTTCAACGCCTCAATCGTCTTATTACCATAGTATCGCAAAGGCTTTCATCAGTGGTTCTCGGCGCTTCTCAAAGACTCCCGGGTTTCACTTATAACGACACAGTCTCAAACACACAGATCCGTCTCATTCGTCTCCCCGAATCAAGATCAAGCTCAACCCCAAATATCACTCTTCATACCTTCAACCTTGACCAATGCCCACCATATCTCGCCCTCTCCTATACTTGGGGTCCTGCTGTGAAGAACGCAACATCTTCACCCAATAACAGATGCACAATCACTCTCGATGGAAAGCCTTTTCCTGTCCAGCCAAATCTCTACGATGCTCTCTCTCAACTATGCGTCTCAAGACCAGGCCACTACCTCTGGGTCGACGGCATCTGCATCAATCAACGAGACCTAACAGAGCGTTCTACACAAGTAACCATAATGGATCATATTTACAACGGCGCATTTGAGACGATAGTATGGCTCGGAACCGCCAGTGACAAGACAAACAGATCTGTTGAGATCGTGCAAGAAATTGCTAAAGGTGCAGAGGCAAAGATCATCGAACGGGGAAAGAACCAAGCCTACGGAGATGTATTCATCGCTGATGATCCAGAAATGCTTAAGCGGAACGGTCTTCCTGGCCTTACGGCGGATGATTGGGTGGCACTCGGGGATATTTACACAAGAGCTTGGTTTGGTCGAACGTGGATGATTCAAGAAGTCGCACTCTCTCGAAACGCAACTGTACTCATTGGACATCACGAGATTCCTTGGGATGCAGTAGGCGATACAGCAGGCCTGGTTAACATGTCCGGCGCCCTCGTCGGTCTATTCTCCGTTGGCTCAGGCTTACAGTCTATCCCTCTGATACAATCTATCATCCATGCTTCAGACCTCCACGTCACGCGGCAATGGAGCCAAGACGAAGCAAGTCGTTACAAAGACCTTTTGAGGAACATCGACTACTCAGTAGGTATACGCGACGACCATCCTAAGAGGCTATTACTCGAGCTACTACTGAGTAGCATCGGTTTCAGAGCTACTGTTCCCCGTGATCGATTATACTCCCTGGTCGGCATCGTCAATTACATGAACCAAGCAAAAGGAGGACCTCGCTTGGATCTCAAGATTGACTATGAATCTTCAGACGATGTTGTTCTCACTCAACTCGGCATCGGGTTTCTCGAAGACACTAAATCGCTTCATCTCCTCTCACTCGCTGGTATCGCCAGCCGCGTCAAATCGTCCAACCTACCAACATGGATACCCTCGTTCGACCTTGTTCATGCCCCAGTCTTAGGTCCAAGCTATACAACACTCCCACAATTTGATGCTTCAGCTGGTGCGGAGGCAGAGTTCACCATCGACAAAGAACTATATCGCCTCAACGTCAAGGCCTGCAGTCCTCATCTTGGTTCCATAGAGGAACTCGGCGAGTTATGGGCTGACGTTTGTCAAGGCAACTTCAACAACACCATGAAGATGCTACTTCACTGTGGTACAACATACGTACCTACAGGTCAACCCATCGTCGAAGCTTTCTGGCGCACTCTCATCATGGATAGCGATCAATCCCAGCGTCCTGCGCCATCACACCTTGCTGAATCCTTCTCTATGTGGATGCTTCTCACTACTATCAAGGCACTGATCGCACGTCAGTCGGAGAACCCATCCATATATGACCAGTTCGATGCTTTAGAACCTCTATGGACACTCGCCAATACTCGCGATTCTACTAATACACTACCCAAAACGAGTGGCATGATACCATTGTTGTATGAATTCGGCTTACGCCATGACCCGACCGTACGATCCAATGCCGAATCAGAGGACCAGGACAGGTTCAATTCTTGGAGCAAAGCATCTGCTCATTTTGAAGCACTATTACGCATAAATATAGCTGCAAATAGACGCCTTGTAAGGACTGTCAGAGGTTACCTGTGTCTGGTCCCTCTTGCGGCCAAAGTTGGAGATAGAATCATGATCATCTCAGGCTGTGCTACTCCTCTGGTATTGAGAAGAAGGGGTCCATCTGATAGTTGCTTTCAAGTTGTTGGCGACGCATATGTTCATGGTGCCATGTTTGGGGAGCACATCACAGGTGACTTCACATGGAGAGACATCCATCTGATTTGAGTTGAGTTTGTTCCGTCATTGCTAGTAAATATCTGTACAGAAAGCCGATCAACTAACGAATGACATAGTCTGACACCATAAAGTAAAGCGAACCATTGAAATACATGTCGAAAGCAAAGACAATGCCACATCGGACACCAAATATTAAATCCCCTTTTCGTCCATAATGAACCGTATTACCCTTCATAAGTCATACATTATACCATCGTCGAATCATATCGTTCATATGCACCACATCTGCCCTTAGAAGCATGCCATCCAGGGGCTGCACTGGGCCTCAACGTTATAGCTGTTGTAGCGAGGGTAGGTGCCCTTCATAGCAGCCAGAATAGGGCTGAAAAACTGTGTGTCGAACCTCTTGGTATCGCAAGAAACGCATGGCCCGCTCAGGAAGTTGTCATAGCTTGTGTTGTAACTGAGATAGCCAACGGTGTTCTGATGAGCAACATCAATAGCCTGGAGGCTGAAGGCTTCTGGCATGACGACCCAGTGATCTGAAGTTGCGTTGCGCTTTCCGGGCACAATGGGATTCTGGTTGAACAGAGTGCTGTTCATTCCAAGATCGCTGAGAGACTTGATCAAGAGGAGAGTCAAGTGGGAGTCAGAATCGATCTGGATTCCAGCGCAATCGATGTTGATGGTGTATCCGTCTCCCTTGACAGGTTGAGCAACACATTTGCCAGTCTGTCGATCCCAGGAGAACTTCTCAATGAAGGCTTGCCAGGTGTTGGGCCAGTTGATGAAACGAGGACTAACAAGAGCGTTCACAAACAGCTTGCCAGTGCTGGGGTCGGCAGGAGGTGGTGGCTCATTGCCGCCAGTAGGGCTAGGGGTTGCAGGAGCAGTTGAGATGAAAGTGGTGGCAGGAGGGGCGGGTTTCGTCTGCAGAGTTGAGGTAGGAGAGCTCATGTCGCTTGGACGAGGAGGAGCTTGTTTGTCGCGGTTGCAGACAAAGGCAGACAAGCAAACAGCATCGTCAGTGACTGTCTTGTTGAGAGCGGCACTGACAGGACGGCCACGGTAGGCAAAGCAGTTGAGCTCTTGACCACCCTCCTTGGTGGTGACGGCGGATCCGGCAGGCATGCCATCGGCAACAGCAGGGTTGATGTAAGCCGTCCAAACGACACCGTTGGAGAGTTTGACAGTCGTTCCCTTGGGGTTCCAGGGATATTGCCCGCCTGCATACGGAACTTCAACAGACAGGTCAGGGGCAGCAGGGAATGAGGAAGCATCTTCGGGCCACTTGATGTCTTTGTACCAGTTCACCTGGCGGGAAGTAGACCATTTGGGATGGTCCTTGTTGTCTCCAATGCCACAATCAGCAAGGATGAGATCTTCGTTGGGATGACGAATCTTGGATTGGGCTTGGGCAGTTGCCAGAAGGGCGCCGACGGCCGCCAACTTGACAGAAACCATGGTGATGGGGTAGTGAATTGTGCAGTTGAGGTGAGTGCAAGATGTGAAGCAGAGCTGATAGTCGATTGTGATTGTGTGACTGGGGATTTGTGAGTGTTGGGTGAAGCTGGTGGTGTGAAGAGGAGAAGAGAAGATGGACAAGATGAGATGGAAGAAAAGTCATTAAGTCCTCAGTATTCGGCTGTGAGGCAGCCAAAGGCTTGGCACCTTCCTTCTGTATTGTCATTATCTCATTCTAGATGTTTCGTTGGGGATCTCTGACGCAGATGGACGATGTTAGGGAAGGAGCTTGTGCGCAACGCAGCGAAAGATTGACTCGGAGGGCAGGAGCAGACATGGAAATGATGCCATCAGCTGCCTGAACATGACACAGCTTATTAGGTACCAAGCACCCCAACACGCGTCATTCCAAAATCGCTTGGAATCAAGTGACGTAGAAGAAGTTGATGCGATGGAGGAAGGAAGGTGTGCAGTATGATGTTTGGCATGCAGCCCACGATGCCTTCACTTTTGCTGAGGGCGGTCGTCAATGAGTGAGAAATCAGTATAGCGATATGATAGAATTGCATACCCACATTCTTCTATGACATGATAGTACTGACAATTGTTTTGATGAGGTGCTTGAACTTGGTGTTGGTGTTGCAGACGCTCAAACAGTCAAATTCTGTATATGCCATCTTCCCATGTTAGACTGTCACTACTTCTACTGCAGCTGACCAAAGGTCTTCCGTCTTGGGAATTAGATTAGCTTAGTTATCTCTGATTTATAAAATCCTTTGCGAAAGCTCTGTCATTTCGATTGGGCATCGTCCTTTCAGCACCTATACAACGGTTACAAAAAGCGGACAACACTCGAAGAAATCCACATGAGAAGCAACACAAAACCTCATCAACTCTTTCTAGCAAAAAGTGATTAGACGGAATAAAGGCCATTGAGAGTTACTGTATGTCGACAATTTATCAACGCCATGAACAAGCCGATCCAGATCCGTATAGAAGATAATATTGAATGTCCCATGCTGGTTACCCTAAAGCTTCACTGAGAAACGCTTGTATCGCTATGTCAGCAGCTCCACCCAGGTTTGGCAGAGTATCAACAATGACCTCTCCATTTCCACCGCATTGATGCTACACTAGACTTCCAAATCTGATCACCTCAGTCCAAGCATGCGCCGCAATCTGATATCCTTCAATTGGCGTCCCAGCCTAAGAGCTCACGCTCCTCCACGCCTATTCAGCTCAAACATCCGTGCCGAGTCAACCCAAGCTTCCCGCATCGACCGCATCACCTCGAAGCTCCCCAAGCGTTTACAAAAATACACCAGCGGTCTACGCAACGCACCAGTCTCGCATATAGTCTCTTTTCTCATCCTGCACGAAATCACAGCTATTGTACCGGTTCTAGGATTATTCGGACTGTTCCATTATACGAATTATGTGCCTGTCGACTACGTAACGGGTCACTTTGGAAGCTATGTTGAAGATGGAGTCGGTCGATTCGAGAGATACTTCAAGCGAAAAGGCTGGTTTGGGTTCGGGCAGAACGAAGAGGAGGCAACATCGAGCACGACTATGACACACCCCGATTCTAAATCCGAGAATGCAGTTGAGCGCTGGCATAGTGGAGATGGACGATACAAGGTCCTTGTGGAGGTTGCTCTAGCATATGCGATAACGAAGGCTCTACTGCCAGTCCGAATTATTGGTAGTGTCTGGGCTACGCCATGGTTCGCTGGAGTGCTCATGAGAGCCAAAGGGGTATTCACGCGCAAGCCTTAGTCACTCATGACAATGGGACCATCAAGGTTGAGAAGATTTTGTCTTTGATTTTGTTATACCCGAGATGAAGTCATCCCACTTATATGTGCTTTTTCAATTCCGTCATTCAGGGCGTCATATCAATGACAGATTTAAGCCTTCTCGTAGACCCAGTTGAACTGGGCGGACTTCCAGGAGACAACCTCACCCTCCTTGAACCAGAGAGCAATCTCCTTCTGGGCGTTCTCGACGGAGTCGGAACCGTGGCAGACGTTGCGGCCGACGTCGATGGCGAAGTCACCACGGATGGTACCGGGAGAAGAGGCAAGGGGGTTGGTGGCACCGAGGATGGCTGGAAGTGTGGTTAGCAATTGTATAATCGTTGGGAGTTGTTGAACATACCACGGCCAGTCTTGACGGCGTCACGGCCCTCCCAGACCATGGCGCAGATGGGGCCAGAGTTCATGTACTCAATCAGACCGGGGAAGAAAGGCTTGCCAGCGAGATCAGCGTCTGCGGGTATGTTAGTATCAATTGATGCTCCATGTGATTGTTTTTGGTGACGAACAGTGCTTCTCGAGGTGCTCCTTGCCGGGGGTCATGAGCTTGATGGCGGCAAGCTTGAAGCTATCCAAAGTTAATTCCTGTAATGGCGTTGATCGAAGTATAAGCTTACCCTCGGTTCTCGAAACGAGAGATGATGGGGCCAACGAGTCCACGCTGTAAGATGCATGTTAGATTTGTTCGTATCAATGATATAAACGCCAAGGTCTGTTTACCTGGACACCGTCGGGCTTGATGGCAATGAAGCTATAGCAATGTCAGCAAAAGTTCAACATGGAGGGGTATCGAAGTGATAGCTCGATGGCGGGGTAGCTTACGTCTGCTCGGAGGAGGACATTTTGGCGATGTTCTTGTCTGGTATGACTTGAGATGAAGAAACAGAAGAGGAAGTAGAGATAGAAGGGCAGACGGGGACTGGAGGGGAAAGGCTTGAAGAAGGCGGTGAAAAGAGGATATAAAGGGCGAAAAGGGCGAAGAGCAGTGCAAAAAATGGCGGGGCAAGATTTTCCGCTGTTCTCCGTCTGTTTTGCTTGCTGTTTTCGTTGCTGTTGCCGCTGCCACTCACGGCGGGGTCTTTTCGCTGGCGGGGCTCCTCAGCAGCCATGATGAGCTGGCGTTGAGGGGTCTTGGTAGGTGCGAGATCTGGGGAATTCACACGGACACGTGACTGATAATTGGTTGAAGTTGACACTTGTAAGAGCTGTCGACAGTCAACGGGTACTTTTGAAGAAAGGAGTCGAGAAAAAAGGGGATCTCTACATACACTGAAACATTAATAGAGTTCAGCCATAGTTGTGTCAGCTTAAGTGAGAAACAGACAGTCGGGACAATACTCACAGGGCTGAAGACGCAAACAGGATACAGTAATAATACTTATAAGCTTCTGATCAGCAGTGTACAGTGCAGTCAATGGCAAAGAAAACAACCTCTAAAATGTAAGAACTCAATAAGAGCTGGTTCGCTATCAGGTCTAGTCTTCTACCGAAGCTTGCCCCGCCATCTTGGTACCCGCTCCCCTGCGTCTCACACCAGTCCGAATCCGGATTGGAGTTTCACAGGGGGAGCTAAGGGACAGCTTGACTTCGACATCATCAAAGCTGAGGTTATCCCCAGCACAAACCACAATAACAACCGAGACTTCTGCTAGTCAGAAGATTTAGAGGTGGATATAGGTCAAGAGGCTATATCTTTCTGCGAATGTTTGTTTGATACACCTACCACGTTTACGATCTCTTTATTCAACCTTTAATTGCGGTCTGTTTCTTGACCGTCTCAACATCATGAGGTCAAATATGGCGTCGTCCTTTCGCTGGACGGCGCTGTTGTTGCTGTTAGGCACTCTTGCCTGTCTTTTCCAATCAGCCGGTAAGTTCTGGAACTGAACATTGACCAATTTCCGACTCACAATCTCTAGCTGCTGTCAAGGAGAACGATTTCAAGAAATGCAACCAATCCGGCTTCTGTAAACGAAACCGCGCCTATGCCGACAGCGCCCTTGCCCAAGGATCAAACTGGAAGACACCATACGAGATCACCGCCGATTCGGTAACGTTCGAGAATGGAAAACTGGAAGCTATGGTTGTCAAGACCATCAACGCCAATGGCGATACTGTTCGCCTCCCCCTTACGATCTCATTCCTCATGTCTGGTTCCGCCCGAGTCACGATGGATGAGGAGAAGCGCCGAAACAAGGACATTGTGCTGCGAGACGACAGTCCTGTTCGAAAAGAACGATACAACGAGGCTGATAAGTGGGTTCTTGTTGCTGGTCTGGATCTCGACAAGGACGCGCAACTTGCACACCAAGATAAGACCCAAGCCAACATCAAGTTCGGACTTGAAGGCAACCATGAAGCCGTCATCAAGTTCTCGCCTTTCGAAATTGACTTCCGACGCGATGGCAACTCGCACGTCAAGTTCAACGAGCGTGGCTGGTTAAACATGGAGCACTGGCGACCCAAGATTGAGAACAAGGAAGGCGAGGAAGCCGCTGAGGATGAGAGCACATGGTGGGACGAGTCCTTTGGTGGAAATACCGACTCCAAGCCTCGTGGACCTGAAAGTGTGGCCATGGACATTACTTTCCATGGATACGAGCATGTGTTTGGCATTCCCGAACACACTGGTCCTCTGTCCTTGAAGCAGACCCGTGGTGGAGATGGCAACTACGCTGAGCCTTACCGCATGTACAACGCCGATGTATTCGAATACATCCTCGACAGCCCAATGACCCTCTACGGTGCCATTCCTTTCATGCAAGCTCACCGCAAGGGTTCGTCTGTTGGTGTTTTCTGGCTCAACGTTGCCGAGACTTGGGTCGATATCACCAAGGAGAAGAACCAGGCAAACCCTCTGAGCCTTGGTGTTGGTAGCAAGACAAACACCCGCACACACTGGATTTCTGAGAGTGGTCTCCTCGACGTTTTCGTCCTCCTCGGTCCCACTCCTTCTGATCTCACCAGAACCTACGGAGAGTTGACCGGCTATACTGCTATGCCCCAAGAATTTGCCATTGGTTACCACCAGTGCCGATGGAACTACATCTCCAGCGACGATGTTCGAAACGTTGATCGCAACATGGACAAGCACAAGATTCCCTACGACGTTATTTGGCTCGACCTTGAGTACACCGACGACCGCAAGTACTTCACCTGGGAGCCTCACTCGTTCCCTGACCCTATCGATATGGGTGAACATCTGGACGACCATGGTCGCCAGCTTGTCGTCCTCCTTGATCCCCATATCAAGAAGACTGACAACTACGCTGCCTCCCAGGAAATGCTTGCCCAAGACCTTGCTACCCATGACAAGGACCAGAAACCATACGAGGGATGGTGCTGGCCTGGAGCCTCCAACTGGATCGACTGTTTCAACCCCAAGGCCATTGAGTGGTGGAAGACCATGCTCAAGTTTGACAAGTTCAAGGGTACCATGCACAACACTTGGATGTGGAACGACATGAGTGAGCCTTCAGTTTTCAACGGACCCGAGGTGACCATGCCCAAGGACAACATCCACCACGGAGGATGGGAACATCGTGATGTTCACAACTTGAATGGTCTCACTTTCCAAAACGCCACTTTCCAGGCCCTCCTTCACCGTGAAAAGGGAGAGCTTCGACGACCATTTATCCTGACACGAGCCTTCTATGCTGGATCGCAAAAGCTTGGTGCTATGTGGACAGGAGACAACCAGGCTGACTGGGGACATCTGGCCGCGTCTATCCCTATGACCATCAACCAAGGAATCTCTGGTTTCCCCTTTGCTGGTGCTGATGTTGGAGGCTTCTTTGGCAACCCTGAGAAGGATCTCCTTGTCCGTTGGTACCAGACCGGTATCTGGTACCCCTTCTTCCGAGCTCATGCCCATCTCGATGCTCGACGTCGTGAGCCTTACCTCTTGGGTGAACCTTATACCCAGATTTCGACTGCCGCTATCAGACTCCGTTATACTCTGCTGCCTGCTTGGTACACCGCTTTCCACACTGCATCGCAGGACGGAAGCCCCATCGTCCGACCTATGTTCTGGACCCATCCCTCTGAAGAAGCTGGCTTTGCTCTTGAGGACCAATTCTTTGTTGGCGAGACTGGTCTTCTTGTGAAGCCAATCACAGGACAGGGCAAGGAGTCGACCGACATCTGGATCCCTGATGACGAGGTTTACTACGACTACTTTACCTACGATGTTCAAAAGACAAGCAAGGGCAAGTACCTCACAGTAAGCGCGCCTCTCGAGAAGGTCCCTGTTCTCCTTCAAGGTGGACATATTATCCCCCGACGTGATATCCCCCGACGATCAAGTGCTCTTATGCGATTTGACGACTACACACTCGTTGTCTCCGTCTCCAAGGATGGTAACGCCTCGGGCGAGCTTTACATTGATGATGGTGATACTTTTGAGTACGAGCAAGATCAATACATCCACCGCAAGTTCACCTTCAGCGGTAACACATTGACTTCCATTGATACTGTTGGACGCGACACCAAGTCAATCAAGGCCGGTCCATGGCTCAAGGACATGGAAACCGTCTACGTTGACAAGGTCATCATCGTTGGTGCACCCAAGACCTGGAACCAGAAGGAAGCCACAGTTTCGTCCGAAGGAAAAACATGGACCGTCAAGATCCAATACCACGAAGCAAAGGGCAGCCGTGCGGCCTTTGCGGTTGTGGGCCGCGTTGGAGCCAAAATCGGTGATGACTGGAGCGTTAAGCTTGCTTAGATGGTAGTTTGATTAGAGGTGGAGAGAAAGCTAAGAATAGACACAATTTTTGGACAGTGGTTCAACGGTCGACGGCAGCACCCGCGTGAAGTTGTAAACACCATGATGCTACTAATCAGGCAAGTATCGACATTGATGGCGCGTACGGAAATATGGATACATCGGATTAATCGCGGTGTAATAATTGTAGATACAGGGTTAAAAATAAGCATGATTAGAGATGAAATGGGATGCCTCTGAAATCGGTCGATCGCGATGGTATGTCTGTGCGTGCTGTGCAGTTTGAAAGACTTCACACTTAATAATGGGATTGTTTCTTCATGCCTTGACGCACCATACCTAAACCTTAGTCCACACAATAATAAGAGACGAAAACATTAGTTTAGTTTGGCACTTTAGACTAGACTATGCTTTATATATTTATACTGTAATGCCTAAAAGTCAGCGTTCCTAGTCACTCACATTGCGCTGTTCGTTCGGCAAATATCGTCTATGCAAAAGCTCCACTGAATGCACAAGCATTGATCTGATGCAAAGGATTTGCTCGCTTCGAGATTCGGTAAATGATTTGTGATACTTTGAATGGATCAATGTAACCTCCGTGGTGAGATTAAGCTTCTTATTATGCAAGCTTAATGTCTGTGTAAGGCCACGAATAAGATGATGTGAAGATGAGTAGGTAATAAAGCTTGAATTGTGAAAGTTGTTGCACGCTTCATGTAGCTTGTTCTATTGGAAGATCTCTCTGAGATAGTTTAGTTTTAGTCAAAAAAGATCCAGCAGGTTCTCAGTGTTGCATCAATTCAATACCTATTATGTACTCCGTAGTATCACCCTTCTTCTCAGACAGTCGCCAGAGTGTCAGAAGAATTGACTGCTGTAGATATAAGTGACGAAATACATATCTAGTCATCTTATGTTGAATTAGACTAGCACGTAAGTTACTTTACTTCGATGTCCTAAGCCTTGGGATATTCTTCTATTGCCTACCTGACAGTCTATTGCTGATGGCTAGTGTTTCCTTCGAACCAATTTCCAGACTCTACAAAACCTATATTATCTCCATTCAAGTAAAGTCTACAAGAATGGTACCAGTAGGATAGCTTCTTAGATAATATCCCTCTAGTCCATGAAATACATACCAGTGTTGAATAAAGTACTCAAGATGCCATCGACAACACATAACAGCTTCCTTCCAACTCTCTTGTGTAAGTTACTTACAAGCTGCTTCCAACGAAGCTTATCATCTACCTCAATTGCCTCAAGTTCTTGACACACTATAAATTGCATTCCTTCCCACTTTCAAGCCATCCGACTGCATCTTGACTCGCCCAAACTTGCCAGCTTCGCACGAGACAACAACTTCTTCCCGATTCTCGCGGGACATCTTTCTGAACAGTGCAGAATGGGTTCCTTACCACTAGAGATGGAAACATCATCCGACTCCTCAGACTTTCGCTTTGAGTGTCCGCAGGTTGGCGATTCAGATTCAGAATGTCCCGAGGCATACGAAACAGGAGGACAGCACCCAGTCCATCTCGGCGATCGTTACGACAACGATCGATATCGCATCGTACACAAGATTGGTTTTGGAGATAACTCAGTCATATGGCTTGCTCGAGATTCTCTCTCCTCTGCCTGGGTAGCTCTCAAGATCGTGAGAGCTGACCAATCCTACAAGGTTGAGAGAGACATGGTCGGCTGTCATAATATGCTTTTTCGATTCAACGACCCTCACTTCATTACTTACAAACGCTACTTTCACATTGACGGTCCCAACGGTCGTCATCTTTGTCTTGTTCTTCCTTTCTGTGGCCCGAATCTGGATTCCATGGATAGGTTACATCCTCGATGGGCTCGGTGCTACTCTATTCGGGCAGCCTCTCTGCTCAGTATCTTGCATCGCCACAACATCTGTCATGGAAGCATTAGGCCAAGAAACATTCTTATCCAGATTGACAATCTGAATCATCTCGACGATGACGGTATCTATCATCTTCTAGGCAAGCCCGTGATCGATCGAGTGAGGACTATCGATGGAAGCACCCCAGGCCCGGAAACTCCCCGTTATATTGTCGGTTCTATTGACTTCCTGTCAAGCAGGGAGAGAATCATATATCCGGACCTTCGTATCATCGGCTTTGAAGAAACATTTTCCCCTTTCTATATACCCATGTGTATGGATCAGCCTGGGTTCCTCCCTCCCGAGGTAGCCATCGGAAGACGTCCTACCCCAGCAAGTGACATTTGGGCGTTGGGTGTCACAATCTTGAACCTCCGATCAGGTCGTATACCATTCAACGAAGACGGCCATGGTGGTCCATCAGATCTGATCAATATGGTTGAAAAGTACCTCGGAGAAATATCAGAGTCTTGGTTAGAGCCGCTATATGACGAGTACGACGGCCGACCGACGTGGAACATGGGACACAGTTGGCAAAGGGCGACACTCGATACTTGCTCAAGTCGCTCACTAAAGCAATGGATCAGCGACATTCAGGATAAGCCGAAAGATCTAGACGAGAACGAAAACTCTCCAGACATTGTATCCTATGAGGACGACACACACGTTCAGAGCAGCGACTGGTTAGAAAGCGATATTGCCGCCGTCGTCAATGTAGTGGACCCCGTCTATGGCTGGGATCACCACAAGGAGGAGAGACCCTATCCAGATCACCACAGCGACTGGTTTTGGAAACCATCTGCAATCAAGATCAACGGCGAGTTCTTTTATAAGACGGAGGACCCGGATGCAATGATGGCATTGTTTCCAAAGATTTCAGCCCGGGAAGTCGATCTGCTTTATGATTTGGTCACCAGAACCTTCAAGTATGAACCTGCGGAGCGTATTAGTGCCTACGATATCGTACATCACCCTTGGTTTGGGTTGCGGATTGTGTAGAATACATGGTACAGAAATACGAAGACTGTTCTATGTAAGTTATATTCCACAACCCGATCTCCGATCTGTAATGGTAACAAAAGAACACATGAAACTGTTTTATTGTCCCCCTGTCTATACGCACTTCACTACGAGATTGCACTGTCACTAGGATCTCACTTTGGATACTACCTAGAAGGACCTTGAGATATAGGACGCCAAAATAAGAGGCCCAAGAGCCGACCTAGATAGGTTACTTTAATATACCCAAACTATTTTCACTTTTATTCTTAGTGACCAACTTCCGACGTCTAAGCAGCCCTAGAGCAATTGATACTAGGGCAAATAAATGTCAACCTCCCTCAGCATCGTCCTTATCAACATGTGGGTTGGACATGGTGGAACAGGGAGGATGCCAGTGTCTTAGAAAACCAGCGGTGCGGGCGTTTAGAAAAAGTCCAATAGGATTGGTCCCAGCTAAACCAAACCCCCCTGAGCTTGAGCTTTGATCACCTTTTTCCCATGTGGTTCAGATGGAGTCTTTGCTTTTCTGTGTGAGGCTGTTACAGCACAGCTATATCCGCGGATTTCTTCAAAAGTTTCCATATAAAATATCTTGGCTTGTTAGATGTCACCCAGTAGTTCGGCAAAGCGGAGGTGACATGCTCTGTCTAAAAGTCTGGGCAAAGGATTCCGGTGACATTTAAGGGTCTTTTTTTTGGTTTCACGATGCACGAAACTGTGCTACTCTAGATGTTTACTGTGGAAGTGTTTGAGTGTCCCCCCACGCTGCAAGCCAAGGGAACACAGTCGATGAAGAAAGACGGGACGGTGCTTTAGAACAGCTATTAATTTGGTGTGTGTGGTAAGGAATGCAGGGGGGACACCCTTTAATAGAAAAACGCTTCCAATCGAAGGTCAACAAGAATTTCTCTCAACGGGTGACGACGGATAAAAAGACTCTTTCTTTTTTTGCCGCCACCAAGTTATGATGGAGTGATGATCGTCACCATGATGGCTGCCACCTTTGCATGAAGAAATACGAGGTTGATGACCAAGACTCGGCCAGTCCTTTAAGATCGAATCAATGAACTCTACTAACCATCTACAGCACTGTAAAAAGTGCTGGATTGCCTCTTGAGTGGATATATTCAACTCACTTCGGTCGTTTTCTTGGCTGTGACGTCAGCTTGGTTATTCCCTGCGATTAGCCAGCTAGCTAGCTACTAAAAAACCCCTGGCAGATTTCATATTCAATGCGCCCGTTTGGTGTCTCGGGTTCCATTTAGCGAGAGTGCGTCAGATCGACAGATTCACCTGCAGATTGGAAGAAATGTGTCCCTGATTTTACAAGCATGTTTTCTTGCTGGATAAATGCAATGATATGTTGTCATGATATGATCTACATCAGCTTAACCAAAAGTATCTCACTTCACATGCACTGGATTGTGATGAGTTGAATAGCCCGTCTCTTTGAGGTTTTCTCTTTCTTTTTGGGGGGTGACAGTCCTCTACTTGGGGCGTGCTTTTTCCCTATTTCCATTCTATCGGCGGCATCCTCGGGCTTTCCCATTTGGGGTTTCCATCGAGTGACACCATCCCACTGTACACGCCCTTAGAGGCCCCCACTCTTCACTGTTCACCTCCCGGCCATACGGGGCTTCGGGGGCTCATTACTCGACATTTGGCGGCCGGTCGCTGGGTCTTGACCCTGACTCCGGCGGATCCACTTGCTAACCACGCCCGACCGGGACCTTATCATTGTACTACGTACAACTCTTGTTTTGTTCTTTGGTCAATTACTTGGTGCCTAGATTGGTTGCTGGAGGTGTGAACTATATTGGTGTTGAGATGGCAACATTGAAGACAAATTAGAAATAATAATGTATGATGAAATTGGATGGCAAAGGATAATTCACGGTCTACTGTACGTTATAGTACAGCATGAAGATGGTGGATATTAATTCCGCTTCGTCGACAACCACCATCAACTCTTCCTTCTTCCACTCCCTGCCCTGGGTCTTGGCCAAACAAGGCTATCTCAACTGACCCAGTCTTCTCGTCTTCACAGGCCATTTATTTCATTGCATTGCATGTCTCCAGTTCTCCATCGCTCCACGCGCTGCTGAACTGAAATGCGCTGTAACCTCTGGCCGATCTCTTAAAAGCTCAACAGCATCCCCGTCACCCGCAGGGTTTCCAAGCAATTCCCCCAGATTTCTCCTGCTACTTTATTTTTTCCTTTTCTCTTTTCATTATCTTCTCTCCTTTTTTTTCCCCTGAAGGAGAGTCAAGAAATACGTTGAGGTCTGGGTGACGACATCGTATCACCTTTTCACCTCGTAAAACACCACGCAAATATCGTCTTGCGTGTATCTGAGCGCCCACGCGTTGCCTCAGACAGAATCCCCATCTTATCTGCGAGATCGATGTCATCGAGGATCATCGTCTGATCGATCCACTTCCATTACTATTCTTGTTTCTTAATTGTCTCGTCTCGACTCGTCTCTCGTTTTACTTATCACATCAGACCGACCGCGGTGTGGGTAATTCACCGTTCACTCCACCACCAGCTGAACAAAGCTTTTCTCTCAAATAATCTTTGCTGGACATTGACTCTCTCCTATCTCTCTTCCTTGTTTGATCATCGCAACAAAGCCCTCGCGTTGTGAATATCATCAACAGGGGCCATCATGAGTTCAGATCCGCCCCCAAATGGCGGCGGCTTCGACGAGAAGGACATCTCGATGAAAGAATTCAACCTCAGACAACCACCTCCCACAAGAAATCCTTCGCAATTCAGCGGCCAACAATCAGAACCCGCACAAACAGCTTCACCTCAATTAAGTGCTGCCGATAAAAGAAACTCGGCTCCTCCTCCTGCACTCGACACATTTCCTACTCTACAAGCTCCTGTAGTCACCAATGACTCGCATTCACTCCGGTCGCCTATCAGCCAGCGCGCAGATGCTAGCCGATTGGACGATAACATCGAACTTTTGCGAATTGAGCGTGCTGTTTCTGCTGAGGCTCGCGACGATGTCAGCCACTTGAAGAAATCACGAGCTCACAACTTTGAGCCTGAAGATGCTTTCAATGCGCCCATTCCCTCCGAGACCATGCACAAGGAGAAGGAACAAGATCCAGATGCTAAGCTGCTCAAGTTTTGGATGTTCCTCCGAAAGTTTCCTCGATTCGTCCGATACTGCTTGTACCTGGTTCCCGGAGCTCTTCTGCTTCTCATTCCTGTGCTGCTGGGCAGATTTGCAATCAAGGCCGACGGCAAGCGACGAGACGTCAACGGTGTCGATCTCATGTGGTTCGGTATCTGGCTTGAGATCGTTTGGGGAGTCCTCTGGGTTTCTCGCATGATCAGCAGTCTTTTGCCTCCAACTTTCAAGCTCATCGCCAAGCTCTTTGGATCTACCAATGCTAGCAAGTGGAAGGATATTGGATACCAGCTCGACCTGCACACAGCCGTCTTCCTCTGGTTCCTCGCCATCCTTATCTCTTTCGAACCGACCATGCTGAACCACAATTTCCGAGACCGAAAGCCACACTGGGTTGAAATCATGAACAAGGTCATTATTGCCCTGTTCACATTGTCAGCTCTCAACTTTGTCGAAAAGATCCTCATCCAATGGATCGCTTTCACTTTCCATCAACGAACCTATGCGACCCGAATCAACAACAACAAGGCAGACGTTGGACAACTCGTTCATCTTTACGAGCACGCCAAAGCTCACAATGAAAAGACCGACTACTTCTTCCAGCGCGGCAGTGACTCCGCTAGTGGCGCTCAAACTCCCATGCAGACTCTCCAGGACAACGCTCGCCAGATCTTTGGCAAGGTCGGTTACGTTGCTGGCCGAGTCGGAAACGATTTGATCGGTCGTAAGATTGACAGCAACCACCCTCGCAGAGTTGTCAACGAACTCCTTCGAAACACTCAATCGGCACATACCCTGGCACGTCTCATCTACCGTTGCGCTGTGAAGGACGGCACCGACCTGGTTTACGAAGAGGATATGAAGGAGATTTTTGGCAGTGAAGAAGAGGCCGAGGCTGCTTTCATGATGTTCGACAAGGATATGAATGGTGACATCTCGATTGACGAATTCGAAGCTGTGTGCAATGAAATTCACCTCGAAAAGAAGGCCATTGCTGCTTCGCTCAAGGATCTTGACTCGGTGATTAAGAAGCTCGACAAGGTCTTTGTTTTCATCATCATCGTTATCACCATCATTGTCTTCATCTCGATTCTTTCTGGTTCAGCAGCTGCTGCTCTCGGTTCCGCCGGTACTGTCGTTCTGGGTCTGGCCTGGGTTCTCCAAGCCACCGCTCAAGAGTTCCTCCAGTCCATCATCTTCGTCTTCGTCAAGCATCCCTTTGATGTTGGTGACCGTGTGACTGTCTACGGATCTACCGGTGACAACATGATGGGTGACGACTTTTACGTGACCGAGATTTCTCTTCTCTACACCGAATTTAAGAAGATGCAAGGCCACATCGTGCAGGCTCCCAACTCGGTTCTCAACAACGTCTTTATTCTCAACCAGCGACGATCCAACGGTCTTGCCGATGTTGTTCCTCTGGTGATGCGATTCGGTACACCCCAGCACATGATCGACGACCTCAAGGAACGAATGACCGACTTCTGTCTTGCCAACAAGCGTGACTATGCTCCTCGTATCATTACCGAAATGGTCAAGATTGATGATGTTCGATCCTGCATGATGAACATGATCTTCTTCCACAAGACCAACTACCAGAACGAATTGCTGCGCCTCAACCGTCACAACAAGTTTGTGACTGAACTGATGACCCAGATGGTCAACGTTGGCATCCAGTCCCCCTTCCGCATCGAGCCCGGTGGCAGCCGCGAGCACCCCATGTACTGGTCTGGTATGCAGCCTCCTCCTTATGGCAAGGAGCCCGATCATGGTGCTGGCAACGGTGGCCATGGTGTTGATCTCCACGACAAGCCTGTTCAGCACGATAGACCTCTCCACTCTGAGGGCCCTCCTCTGAGTCACCAGCCCTCAAACTACAGCCGCCGTGGAACATCCGAACGCATGCGTGCCATGGAAAACAACATGGACTTCCAGGACGTTTTCGAGAACCGACGAGAAAATGTTCACGCGCACCGTCTAGCTTCCATCAGAGAGAAGGAGCGTGGTGTCCGAGCCGAAGAAGAGGCAGAACGGCGATCAGTGGCCAGCTCTTCGGGCTTGGACCGCATTGCCTCGACAGACAGCCGACGACATGTATTCAACCGAGTGAGGACAGGTTCCAGGAGCAAACCTCCCGGCAACATTGTCTAAGGCTTCTTATGATACTTATGAAAACCAAAACTTTTACCTACATTAGCATATAGAGATTCAGATTGGCATATCTGGAGTGGTGCATAATTTTCTTTTTTCTTGTTTCGTTTCGCGCATAGATTGCAGCAAACACATACGAAACAGATTGACTCGGCAACATATAGAGAGCAGAAATATTAGACAAATTTTATTCTTAATTCCCAAAACTCCATTATCAGGCTGTGAGTGAGTCAAAAGAAGCATCGTGATCATGGTTTCTGACGTGTCATGGGATGTAATTGTCATGATGGACTATTGTGATGGGACGGATACAGGGATAATCCTGGGGTAACGAGAATGATGTAATGTTGAAAGTAAGCGATCTCGTACCTGAAAGTCAATCGATAAATGTCATCTCATCTCAAAAATTCTGATCATAAGCTATGCTGCTATATATATCTAATGCACAATTCATGGCTCTTATTTGGATCATCATGCCACTACATACAATCCTTCAAGAAGGAGTCGGACCCCTCAATCAAGGCTGATACCCTAGTCCCAAGGGAACCAAAACCATGGTGGTCATTAGAGCTGCTAGCGTAATTAAAGGGTCCTGTAAGTCCGGCCCTACAAGCTCTACGACCAATAGTTAGCAGTTATTCTGTAGCTTGTCGGCTAAAGTGGAGAGGACTGATGTTCAGCTCCCACGCATCGTCTTCAGGCCCTTCGTAGTTGAAACCAACTTTCAGGTTAGGCCGTGTACAAGGGATGAGAATGCTTGAGCCCGAAGCTGTTTATATATCAGTAAATTATCATTGTTTCATTCTATATCTTGATACTCTGCTGTCGAGAATTCGTTGTTGCGCCTTCGTTGTGTTCCCTAAACGCCCATCGCTGCCTTAGGTCATTTACATCCAATGAATGGTCGCGACGTTGTTCAGCTGAAGCTCGCCCTTGACCACCCCCGGCCACAACCACAACGCATCTTGCACTTCCAGAGCCTCGTCTTCGAGAACGAGTCTCGCAACGAGTAACAATGCCCACCGTCGCGGCGCAATAATACCGACTTACCATCCCAGCGAAAATATAGAACCATGTCAGGCCTTCCAGACAACTGGGAAGCCGATTACGACGGCCGTCGCTGGTTCTACAAGTACAAGCCCACGGGACACGTTCAGTACCACTTCCCCAAGGAAGGCGACGAGTTTCCAGACTTTATCGATAGCTTTTCGCCCGTGCCGGATCTTGCGCCTGAGGAACGGCTCGAGTCGCAGCAGCAGGTGAGGAGGCATGGGAGTACTACTACTGTGCCTGCGAAGCTGAGCCCGAAGAAGGATGATGGCGGGTATGGAATGTCTGCTACGGCGCGGCCGGTGAGCATGACATGGGATGGATCGTATGAAGAGGAGCATACGGTGTTTCAGCCGGAGAACTTTATGTATCTCGGGCCTGGGACGTATACTGATGTGAGTCCGCTGGCGGAAGAGGAAGAGGAGGCTGCGAAGAGAGCTGTCGCGGGAGGAATTGATGGGAGATTCGATAAGAGTGGTTCAAAGGGAGTGAGCCCATTGAACAGTGAGAAAACGACACCGGCGCAAAGTTCTTCGCATGCAGGTCCAATCGCAGAACCAGTACTGGTACCGCCCACAGTCGTCGAAGAGATCCACGAAATGCCCAGCCACGAACCTCTGCGAGCGCCTGATCCTGTAGGCATCATTGCTGAGATGCCAACATACGATACAGCCCAAGCGCATATCGAAACGAACCCTCCACCGATCGAGATGGCAGATAATACAGTTTTGGCGCCGATTGAGACTGCGCCAGTGATGGCTGAACTACCAGAAAAGAGCAGTCCTGTGGAAAAGAAGAAGGATGAACCGCAGCTTGCGCCTGGGTCGTTGAGGAATTATAGTCTGCCTATGCAGCCTTTGAGAACGGAGGAAACACCTGGGGCTCAATCATACAGACCTGAGGAGGTATCACCCCATCCTGCGCCTTTGCGACGATCGACGTTTCAACCTGGATATATGGCGAATGCGAGTCCGATTCAACCACCTGATAGAGGTCACTCTGGTACGCCGAATGTGCTTTCGCCGCCCAAGGTGCCACCGAAGCGTCCTTTGGATGAGCCAACTCAACCCCAAATACCTCCAAAGCACGCTTTCGATCAGTCCTCTCAATCCAGTCTGCCGTCTGGAGTCGTCAACAATGCGCCTTATATCCCAGGACAGGAGCCTGAGTTGGCGCATATGCCATCCGTTCTGAAACCAGCACGTGGAAAAGGTCCTGGGCAGCCCAACTCCCAACCTACGCCTGGTCCTACGAGAGGACCACAAGGCCATGGTTATGTACCACCTATGCCAGGAAAACATCCAGCATCTATGACTCCGGCGCCTATCGTCCAACAACAACGCCTCGAGGAGCCGCGAATGGGTGTTCAGAGAGTCAATACTGTACCTGATTCACTGCCATCTCAAAGACCACAATCCGTGATTCAGAATGGGCAACAGGGAATGCCACACAATGCAGCGAATCGACCGCTTATGCAAAATCGCCCAGCTAGTGTGTTGCCTGATATGGGAATGCAACCACAAGCTCAGTATCAGAGTCCGGTTGAGAGTGTTCCGCCAAGAGGGCTTCCTCGATCGGCGACAGCAGGACCTACAACTCCATTTCCTCCATACCCGGTGGACAATCTGCCTTACCCTGATGACCAACCACCATTTCGAAGAGGGAATCTTCCATATCCTGAAGAGCCGTTTGTGCAGAAACCATTTCCACCGAACCAAGGTCCTGCCAATCCATCGCCTCCAATCCAAAACAATCGACGACACTCATCGTTCGGCTCTTCAATGGTCTCGCCGGATTCAAGGCACGGGAGCATGTCGTTTCCTCTCCAGAGTCCTTCTCCTATGGAACAGAGTCGCCGTGCTTCAACCACTTCAAATCAGATTCCCAACTATACACCTTCGCCCGTATCGCAGAACTCAACGCCTCCTTCTGCTCCAGCAAATCAGTATCAACAAGGGTCTTACTTCCACATGCCAGATGGCGAGAGTCAGGGTTATAACAATGCGGCTCGAGATGCGTTGCGCAAACAGTCTCTAGCCCGCGGTGTAGACCCAAGACGCAATTCCGCTGGAGCAGACCCCTTCGGTGCTCAGCGCGGATCACCTCTCTCGCAGCAGAACGCACAAAGCTATAACGCAGTGTCTCAGGCGCTTCCGCATTTGCAGTCTCCACCACAGATATCTCAGATCAATGCCGCACAACAGAATCAGCGTCCAGATGCTGCTCCTACACCTCCGCCGCAAGGACAGCAGAGCTTGGGACGAATCGAAGAATACGAAGAAGCTCCGAGCGGAACTATCAGTCGGTCTTCAACAACGAGTATAACATCTGAGATGCGGAAGGGATCGTTTTCTTCATCGGCACAGCCGAGCCCGATGGGGAGTAGAAGAGCTAGTTTGCAATCAGAAAGTCCAAGGAATATTCCACCCGGCCAGCTACAAGGGCAGCAAGGACATATGCTGCAGGGGTACACGGGGCAGCCTATGCCCCAAGCACAGACTCCCCAAGGTGCTCCCATGCCGCCTCAAAATCCGAAGCAGCTTCAGAGGAAGCCTTCACAGGGAAGTGTCCCTCAGCTCCAGGGCCGACAGATGCCTACCCATGATCCAAGGATGGCTCAGGGTATGCCTCAACAGCAAGTTCCTGGGCCGCAAGGACAACCTCTCCAGCAGATGCCTCCACCACAAACTCAAGGCAGACCGCCTCATCCTGGACAGATTAATACTCAAGTTCAACATTCCCAAGGACCTACATCTTCTGTGCTTCCTCCTAAGCCTGTTCCAACACGACTCCAAAAGCGATCTTCGTATGGTCCACCAAGCCCGGCAGGACAAATGGCTCCAAACGCAGCTCTCCAAGGGCCCTTGCCTCCTAGCTTGAAGGCACAGAACATGTCGGGTCAAATAACTCCTCCAGGACAACCGAATGTTCTCCAGAAGACGCCCACTGGCCGTGTTCAACCTCATGTTCAGATACCTCAAGATCAAGGAAGTTGGCAGCCCAGCCCGCATCCTGTGATGCCTCAAAGTCAACGACCGGTTTCAATGCAGCCTGGATCATCACAGAGTGCCGGGGCGAAGGAAGGTAAAGAAGGAAAGAAGTGGTTGAAATGGTTGAAAGGTGGTTCCAAGTCTGTTTCGCATAGTCCGACGACGCCAGTTATCTCTTCACCTATCTCCTCTCCAATTGTCGGGCGTCCAGGTTGGGGTGGAGAGTATCAACAGCAGGTTGTGTGGCAACCTGGACAACCTATGGCTGCTGGACCGCAACCAGGTCCTCAGGGCAACCTACCGCCATCGCAGTCGATGTACATGCAGCCTCAACATATGCAAATGGCTCCTCAGCAGCAGATGCAACCTCAGCCCGCTCGGAGGGCATCTTATTCTTTCCAATTAGCTCCTGAGCCGCATCAAATGGGTTTCAACCCTAATCAACCCAGCCAGATGCAGATGTACTCCGAGCAGAATGCTCCTCAGAGAAGATACTCTCCTCCCCAGCAGGGGCAAACTCCTACTCAACAGGGACAAACGTCTATGCAGCAGGGACAGGTGCCCCCTCAGAAGAGACACTCGCCTCCTCAGCAGATGCAAACGCCCACCCAACAAGGACAAGTACCTAGTCAACAAGGGCAAACGCCCCCTCATCAGGGTCAAAGGCGTCCACAGTCAGAACAGCTGTCCTTCCAAAAGAGATTGTCACTTCAACAAACACTGGCGTCAGGACGGTTTGATAACAGTGCTCCAATGGTTGCTCAGGGCCCGGCTCCAGGTCCAGGAACAATGCCTCAACAGCCTTCGCCTCAGGGACAACCCACAGGAACACCACCAGAACCTCCGGTGAGGATGTATTCCAATATGCCACAGCCTGTCGTGAATATGGGGGCTACCTCCAAAAACGTTCCTCGTCAACAACCAACGCCACCACGTCAGCCTTCTCCTGGTCAGATTCGACCTTTACAACAAGTCCCTCGTCAGCAACCAACACCACCGCGCCAACCTTCTCCTGGCCAGATTAGACCTTTACAACAGGTTCCCTCTCCTCAGCCTTCAATAAATGAGCCTTCACAGTCACCTCAACTCTTGGCATCCAATCATCCCCAACATGACACAGTTGCGAATGATGTTCCGTCGCCACATTCACTCGCAGCGGTTACCCCAGGAACTCCTATAAGCCGCATGTCTTCTACGAGAAGTTATTTCTCCGACGCCGGGTCCATCACGACGATCGAGGTGGCACAGGCCCAGACACAGCCTGTGTTGAAGCCTTCTATTGTTCAAGTCAAACGAAGATCGACAGACATGTTGACGCAGGCTCATGATGTGCCGTCGAGTTCGGATGCCACTCCGAGAATCTCTGAAGAGACAAAGCGTCTCGAGCTAGAGCCGCCTTCGCCGCCTTCGAACCTTCAGTATCAGCAAACCGCTGCACGACCTGGGCCAACGCATCAAGTTGATGTTCCCAAGGACAATGGTCCGGCACCCTTGCCCTCCTTTGCTGCTACGCAACCTGAACCGACACCTCAAGTTGATATCCCTAAAGACAACGTCCCGGCTCCTTTGTTTTCTAACTCCGATGCTCCAAAGACTGTTCAACCCGAAGCTCTGGCTAAACTTGAGAACAAAGAGCCGGCTCCATCGCTGCCTCAACAATCCTCGTCCGCTCCCACCAACAATTCTGTCCCAGACCAACAGAACAACAATCTTGTCGAAGCCAAAAAGAACGAAGTGGAACCAGAGCCTGTCAAGCCTGCCCCCGTGGTTGAAGACAAATGGGCAAAGAAGCCAGTAGACTATTCTGGTGGAGATTGGGGAGAGGATGATGATTGGGACTACTAATTAATACTTGAATCATGTAAATACGATTTTCACATTTTTCATAGCGATATAGCGAAGCACATTGTTTAGTTCTTGAGATTGAATAAGGAAATGGGGGAGTTAATTGGAAACACATATCTTTGATAGAAAACTTACGTGATAATAGAACCATCATGAGAACTCGGGCCTGCCCGTACATTCTCCTACTGTTTCTGACAAACCTCTTACCTTCCTGTGATATCCTGCTTACCATTTGTCCCATCAACTAAGGGCGAGGAAAGGCATACTTGGGTCGCAATCTCTCTTTCTTACACGCCGCTGCAACCTCTGCATAGGAGTTCTCGATGGGGCGGGATGATCTGCGTGCCTTTAGAACAATGTCACAGAGCTCATTCTCGAAACCCCATGCTTCGAGTTCCTCATACCACTCTTTCTCCGCCAATATACGAGTACGGATACGTTCGATCCTGGCTTGATTCTGGGCAGCCTGTTGTGGATCATCGAAGGTCAAGGGTCTGAGGGATCTAATGAGGTTTACCCCTTCCGCGTAGTGCCTTATAGCTGTCTGCTTCATCTCTTGCTCCTCTTGATCGGCGACAACAGTGCCCGCAGAGGGTTCAGATTCATGGACAGAGTCATTGTCGTTGTGATTCTCATTCTGAGAGTGTTCATCTGGATGTTGTGAGCCTGCTTCGTCAACGTTGCCGGCTTCTCTCCATTCATCAACACCACGTCCCTGGGCTGCGTTCCTGTCGTAGTTGTTCTCAAAGACGGGGGGATCCAAAGGAAAATACAAATCTTCATCATCGTTGAAGTCATAGGCTTCTTCCCAGCCATAATAGTTAAGTTCCCAGGCTGTATGTCCTTCGGGATCGGTTCTGATGATTGGGGGATACAAATCCTCGGCATTGTCCCTGTCAACAACGTCTTCTCGGTATGCGTTGTGTTCGAGGCCGGCTTCGAAGACTGGGATATAATACAGGTCATCATCGTAAGGATTATCTAGTCCCAAGAAATCCGGCATAGGAGGGCTAATCTCGCGGTTGGGATAGAGAGGCGACCCTACAGGACTGATTTCGCGACTGATCTCGCGATCCTCTTCGGTTGGCGAGATGCGATAGAGGTCAGACCATACAGGACTGATTTCACGATCCACTTCGATGGGATCAGGGCTTGGCTTCTTGGTGGGAGGAGCATCGGTCTCCTCATCGTCGTCTGAACGCTTTCGCTTACCACTCTTTTCCACTGATTCGCGAGGAATGTTTTCCGATTGCTCATGGGCTTCTAAATCGGGATTGAGGCGTGGCTTTTTGGTAAGATGACCACGAAGCTCCTCCTCATCGTTGTCGTCGTCTGAGCGCTTCCGCTTACCTGAAGTCTGTTGCTTGCCATTTTCGCGGACAGGTTCCTGTACGGTAGGAACCGCGACAGGCTCCTGAGGCTTAGACATAAAAGAACCCATGATTGCGGTTTGGAGTAGTCGTTGCTATTTGAGTGATGTTTGTAAGTGGTGTAAGTTTGGAAGCTGTTGGTTTGTCTTGAGAGTGTGATTGTTGATGGAATTGGAGTTAGTGAGTTTGGAGATGGCATCGAGGTATATGTATCTGGGTCTCTTGATAGATTGATTGTAAGTGTTCGGTATGTTGGTTTCTGTGTAATCGAACAACCAAGTGTGCAATGACATTGTTCCTGTTTCATGATGTGCTGTGTGCAGTAACCTGCCTGCTTTCCTTGTCGTCTTGAACAACTATAACAGATCTATTTGTGGTAAGGTAAAGTTTCTGTTCTTTTGTTAGATATGTTGTCTTTATTGTCTTTACGCTGCATCAATACATCAGTGGAACAAAGAGTTGTGTTCTGTCCTGCACTTAAAGATGACTCGAACACTTCGGCTCTCATAGCTTGTTTGCGCCTATTGCACAATTCTCCAATAATATCTCATGGTTATTTTTGGTGCCATTAGAAAGTCCAACAGTCATAGAGAGCCACCAGCCTAGTTTTAGCTTCTATCTACCTAAGCTGGTGGAAAGGACTTACACGAGAGTAATGAATGAGTGGAAGTGGATGTGTCATTGACTCGAGAGAAGCTTGCTAGCGTACGTGCTACTAAGACTATAGTTACAAATAAAAGACTCTGTCCTCAACAAACACATCCGGTGTGGTGTATCGGTTAGCATACCGCGTTTTCATTACTGAAATTCCGCGGCGAGCGGGGTTCGATTCCCCGCACCGGAGCACATTATCTTTTGCATTTTGGAATAACTTTTTGCCCTTTTGTATACTTTCACAGTGATTATCAGGTAGGTAGGTAGGTACCTGTTAGCTCCAGGCTACTGAGTGCTGTAAGTTATAAGTCATTGGCAAGATAGCATGTTGAGTGTCAAGTGAGAGCGGTCATCGACTCTGCTCTCTATATACGTGCCTTTCCTCCACTGGCCTCATGTCCAAAGTTCAGTATTTACAAGTCACTTTCCAGAATCTGTTCTTTTTACTGAACCTTTGTATGAAGCCTTGATGCTATGCTGTTACTTTATCTTCTATGATTTTGTAGCTCTATCATGATACATCCCAACAAGGTATAAACCCTCCGAGGTCGTATGGGGCAGTCCGAATCCCGGGGTCCCCACTACCCTTCCGTCACCTTCCAGCTTCCCTCCACTTTCTCCGAAACGTTGAGTCTCGACATAACACATACAAACCAACCTACACTAAATTGAAATCCCACACAACCCGAAGCGTCTTTAATACCGTTTCCTCTTAATATCCTAGTCGCACAACATGGCGCAATCAACCGCCCAGCGCCGTCTCCTCCAAGAGTACCGCGCCCTCACCAACAATCCCCCAGAGGGCATCACCGCAGGCCCCATCACAGAAGACGACCTCCTGCACTGGGAATGTCTTATCCAAGGACCAGAAGGCACACCCTTCGAAGGCGGTGTTTTCCCCGCTGAGCTCAAGTTTCCAAAAGACTATCCTCTTGCCCCGCCATCTATGCGCTTCCTCGCCGACGTGTGGCATCCAAATGGTCCGTCCCTCCCGCCCTTTGTCTCACGGCGCTTACTGACTTGACTTGTTGATAGTATACCCTAGCGGTCTGGTCTGCATTTCGATCCTGCATCCTCCCGGCGACGATCCTAACCACTACGAGCACGCTTCTGAGCGATGGTCACCTATTCAGTCTGTTGAGAAGATCCTCATATCTGTCATGAGCATGCTTGCTGAACCCAACGATGAATCTCCCGCGAATGTCGAAGCCGCTAAGATGTGGCGCGAACGACGCACCGAATACGAGAATAAAGTCCGTGAAGGTGTTAGGAGAATGCTGGGTCTATAAATAATAGGAATAAAGTGGCAAGGGAGCATCGGCGCACATCATTTTGGCATGGTTATGGCATAGCATGGTGTTCGGCAGCGGTTTAGCCGCCTAAATAAAACTGTTCATATACTCATCCCTCCGAGAATCCGCTTCTATCGTGAACGCTCTACAAACTCCATCTCATGCATAATCGCTCATAGTCCGTTATCCGCCTTGAATTTGTCCCAGCTCTCGTTGAGAGTACTAAATACCAAACCAGCAATCAACCTGACCTCGGTACTTGCGTCTTGGGGAAGCTGCAGAATGTTAGAATGGACCTTGAAACATTGATATAAGTGCTTACCTTATCGGGATGGGTCTTCGCAATCGCCTTCATGTAATTGATCTTGACCTTGTTTGCCATGACCAGCTCATGCAGGCCGACCTTCTTCCACCCGCTGTTCTCCCACAACACGGTATCAAGACTAGCAATAAGAGCACGAAGGTTGTCTCGCTTTCCGTCACGCCATGCAGATACCTTAGCATCGACCTTCTCGGAAAGAACAAACTTCTCGTCATCCTCCTTAGCTGCAGCCTGGTTTGCCTCACGAAGACGTGTAACAGCTTCAGAGCTCTTCTGAGGTCCGAGACTAGCTGTAGCCGTAGGTCTGGGTCGAGCAGCTGCTGGCTTGGGTGTTGGCTTAGGCTTGGGTGCCAATGTATTTTGACATCGCTGTCGACCCTTGATAGCATTTGATCCACCAACACCGCTCTCAACACACAGCTGCCAAACCGCGCTGGCATCGGCCCACTTCTCCATTTGCTCGAGAGCCTCGGCTTTCCTGCTCAAGGCCTTACCATAGAGGTCCTTCAAATATCGGTTCTCATCTACACCACTCTCATTCTTAACAGCCACTGTTTCTCCTGAGCCATTGCCAGGTCCAATGAGCTTGAGTGCTGTATCAGCATCCTCGACAGCCTGCTTCGGCTCTCCGGTCTTCAGGGCAGTCAGGGCGCGGTTACATAGGAGTAGAATGGCAAGAGGGTGCGTAGGTGGGACAGCCGACAGCGAAGAAGAGTATGAGGAGTGAGCGGAAGCATAGTCACCTCGCTTGAAGTGAGCTGTGCCTTGAAGTCTGTGTTGCGTTGAAGTTTGCAAGGCAACAGGGCTGATAGAGGGTATCTCGCGGGCTGATCGTGGCGCAGGTCTTGGGGCAGGTGAGGGTCGCTTGGCTTGTGGTGTAGGTCTAGGAGATGGCTGAGCTGATCTTGTAGGTAGAGACTGAGATGGCTTGAATTCCTGTGAGTTAAAGAGCAGGTCTGGTTCCGGCTCAGCTTGCTTAGGGGGTGGTGCTGGTGAGGAAGCCTGTGAAGGTGTCTTGTTTCTTCTGTTAGGACTCCTGTATGTCGAGAAACTATCATCATCTGCAGCCAACCGGTTGAGTCGCGATTTCGAATCAAAGGCCGATGTCGGAGGTTGTGCCTGTTGTTGCCATCGAGGAGCAGGGCTTGAGCGGCTACCAGCAGAATGGGCAGGCGATTGTCCTCTTGGTGGTTGGGAGCTTTCCCTCTCGGCAGGTCGACTGTTAGTACGACGAGGTTGAGGACGGCCACCACCCTCAAGCATCATAGCTTCATCTGTGGCGTCTGCCCGAGCCTTGCCCTGCGCTCGAGATGACTGCTGCTGCTGTTGCGCTTCCCGCATCCACTTAGGTTGGTTTGGGTCGCCACCTTCTTGATTGAAGTCGGCAACGGCCTGCTGCATCTTCTTCTGTCCTGTTTTCCAGAGCGAGTTCGCAGTCTTGAACAGGCTGTTGCCCACAGCAGCAGCGGTCTTGGCCAAGTCCTGGTCTCCTGCGGCTGGTGATCTGCTGTCACTTCTAGGAGGTCGGCTTCCTGGGGGTCGGCTTCCAGGTCTGCTAGAGCTGGCTGACGAGGGTTTGCCTTGCGCTTGTTCCTTTGATTTTCGGTGCGCTTCGTCCAGAAGCCAGTTGACTGCAGCTTGTGCATTGTAACCATCACCACTCTCGACCAGAGCACGTCGGGCATCATCGGCAGAGAATCCATAGTCCACAAGCTGAGCTACCGCTCTATCAAATGGGTCCTTGTTGACTCGAGGCTTTCGCTCAGCAAACTGCTCGCGCACTGGGGGAGCTGATTCATCCGATGAGCTTGAATCGTCGTCCTCGATAGGCTTTCCAGGTTCAGCTTGGGGTTGGCTTGCTTCCTGCTTACGTCGCACTTCATCGACAGGTCGTCCAAGATCGCCCAGGAAGTCGTCATCGTCGACCTGCTGAATAGGTGCCGCGGGAGCAGCAGCAGGCTTCATCTGATTTAACCCGAATGGATCATCGTCGTCGACCGGAAATCCACCTCCATTTGACCTAGCCCCGCCAGTTTTCCACGCGTTCGGGTCGCTCAGATTGATCGGCGGCGCGGTTGGGGCCGCATTCGCTGGTGTCGATCGGTGCGATTCGGGAGGGGGGTAATGGCTCGCATTGTCGACTTTGGTGTCTTTATTGAAGGCAGCAAAGAGATCGTCGTCGTCCGATTTGGGTATACTGGATACCGGCGGCGGTTGCAATGCAGGACTGACCGATGCACCTCTACTTCCAAGCGTGTCCCAGTGCTGTCCATTACCAAATTGAGCCTCCTGTTGCTTCCTCCTTTCCTCCTCCTTCTGACGCTTCTCAGCTTCGAGTTGCGCCTGTCGCTCAGCCAAAGTTAGGTTCTGCTTCGCCTTTGCCGGTCCGAAATTCATCAGATTGCTGAAACTGTCCTGCGATGGCTTCACTGGTGCCTGAGCTGCCTTGGGTGCCAAGGATCCAGAGCCCTGTGTAGATAGAGGCGTGTTACGTCCAGAACCTAAAGGAGATGGTGTTGGTCGCATTGCAGCAAAAGCCGAGTTCATTACTGGCGGCTTCGGTTGGCCGCCAGTTGGCTTTGCAGACCAATCGAGGCCTGAAAGGTCGTCCATCGTGTGAAGAGCGCTGGTATGTTATTGAAAATAGTCAATCATAGTACGATAAGGTGAGTTATGAGTTGTCTTCTGTGCTGTCGCAACTGGAAGCTGCGACCCCATCCAGGGGCCGCATTCGGGTGTGGGGTTGTGGCTGTGTAACTAGTTTGGGTAGTTCCTGTGGCTCGCCCATCACATGATTGTAGCATGTAGAGTTGTTAACACCAAAGTTTGAACAGATGTTTATGCGGTGTTGATGTCATGGAATTGTCAAGAATTTACAATGGTTGTGAGGAATTGAGTGCATCAGTGACTCAACGATGTAATGGTATTCGATAAAAGAACAGGATGAGACATGGGGTGGAAAGAGGACGGGACATCTCAGCCATGTCTGTCTTTAAAGACACTGGCACTCTTTGCATTTTAGATCTTATTTCCTAAGTCTGGACTTTAACCATAAGTCTTGATTTATTTCCTCGAAAAGCCATCAAGAGAGTGACATCTAAGAGATATCTTAGAACTCAAGGAGCAAACCCAATACAGGTTGAGTACTGTGATAGAAATCCGACTACTCAAACACATATGTTGCTATGTTGAGTGTCGCTAATAAATCTTATTTCTAGGGTGCTTAGCAAGTTTGTTAGTAAATTGATTCTGTTGGTTAGGCGTCAAGGAAGCGTGTTGGATAGGCCCCCAGTTCGGTATGGATTCCCAAACACTTTTCATCTCATACCTAGATAACAAGCACCACATACAAAGGAAGACAAGCCTGTTGATCGATGTATCACTCATTTGTGTATCTCCGTTCTGATATATCACAGACCTGTACCAGATTAAATTGTGGTTTCCATTATTGACAAACATTTGACAGACCACGACTTACACGTGGTGGTCATGGTCTTACCCTACACCAATTAACATGAAACCACGCTCAGAACTGATAACAACCAAGGCAGACAAACATTTTGAGCTTCTGTGCATCTGCTAGCTTTCAAGCACAGTCATTGTTTTGAGCCATGCCGCCATGTGTTATCCGTGCTATGAGAGCTTTTCGTCCTTACTACTCCACCTTAATATCGGACGAGAGAACGTGCCCATCGCCATGACTGACACACAGATGTACTTATTCTATCACAGTAAATGAAGCCTGTCACTTAGAAAAAAAGACCAGTCACTTGCCACCAACCCTATCGGCTCTCTGATTGTGTTCCGCAATGTTTCGCGATGAAACAAATCGCGTGACTCTTCAAACGTATAAACGCCGCGCCTATAGGGCGCTCATGATTCAACTTTTAAATTGGAGTGTCACGGGTATTATAGGAGCAACTAACATAGAGGCAAACTAAGGTCCAGGATGGTTCTAGACTTTCCGGTCTTGTCGCTAATCAGGTTCGGACCGTTGGTTGTTGTCGCAAACATGCGGTTTATGGTCGTAGTGAAGAAACGTGGCCATTATATTATACAACGTCAACGACAGGTCTCAGTTGTGACTCTCGAAGAAAAAGGGAAGAATTCGATACAACGTTGTCAACGTCATCGTAATGTAAGATCGATATTGCTTGCGTCAGAATTCATGGCAAGGGAGATTAGAGAGAGTTGGATCTGCGCTGGAGCGTGGAGAAGCGCTTGCTGGTATGAACTCTCAGGGTATCAGCGGCAATGATCGAAATCTCCTATTTTCCATGCGAAAATTGAAGAAACGCGACCAAGAAAGCCAAGACTTTGGGCTTTGAAAGGAGAGAAATTGTGTTTGGTTCTTGAGTGTTTGATATATACATGGGTCTCCTTTTGTCTTGTGAGTCCTTTTAGCTAACCCCAGACTGAGGTCATAATCCGAGGTCATAGCCGCCACTAAAGCACCAGCGCCACGGAGTGTGATAGGGGGGCTCAGTGACAGTGAGGGACCAGCCTATCTTGATTGGTCGAGAGCGGAAGTGAAACCCGTTTCAGGCATCTTGGCCCCATCAACTATTGGTTGCAAGGCTGCCCCTGGATTGAACCTCAAATGATTAACCAATTTATGCACCGCAGAAATAAACGCCTGGGGATAATCAAGTTGAAACCTTTCCGGAAACACTTGAAGGAAACAGAAAGATGAGGATGAGCAGTCGGTTCCTGAAGATCGTGTCGAAGAAAAAGTCAGGAGGTTTCATTCAATACTACCTTGCGGTACTTCACAAACGCCCCTTGTTTCTCCCTTTGTCTCTAATGGTTGGACCCTTGCTCAAGACAGCCAGCCACCAGATCCCAGAGAAAAGAAAAAGAAGGGCAGGTCAAAGAAGATGCGTCATAACCTCTCAGCACGGATACTAAAAAGAGTCGATCTAGGCTCTAACAATCCGATCTAACCGTGATGGAGTTCCTAGCCTTCTAGTCAGGTGTTCTGGGCAAATGCCTCGAGAAGGAGATTTGGGGGCCTCTTCAAGTTATGCAAAGCTGGGCTGGTGGAGTATTGCGCGACTATGAAAGGCGCAGGAATCCAATCAACGCCTCAATGGATGTCAACCAATTTCATAAGTAACAGTGAAGATCTGTAGATGCCAATCTCAATTTGGACAGCCGGCCATCCGAAAGTGATTGACAGGAGAAATGATGGAAGCCCAGATCTTCTGGCGCCGTTTGCAACTCGTACACGGCTATTGATTCGGTCGTTTACCTGGCAAGGAGGGTTCCTTTGGTTCCCTAGCCTCGGGGCAAGGCAGTGTATCCATGAACATACTGGAGATCTTTATACGACGAGTTACGATGTGCCTGGTACCTGCATCCAACACGTTCCTCATCACCAAGGCCAAGGTATTCGTAACATACTAGTCTCCCAGATCATCCAATGGGACCCAGAATATTTCTGGGTTCCTGGCTCGGTATCACCACTTTAACACCCCTGAGGGTTGGAGCTTGACCCTTGGAACCGATGCAATTTTGGCTGCGACATAGCAAAACGTCCCCCCTCAGAGAGTAATTGGTCCGTATCTGACTTCCTTTGCCAAGATGAGCTGCCCCAGTAGGTAATAGGCCAGTCCGAGAATTGGTCTCTGCTTTTTTGCCTGTCAATGCAAACGAGCCAGGCGATCTACTAGAACTAGTGACTATCATTCCCAGTTCTCCATCTTTTCTGCTTCTCCTCTGTCTATCATCATTCCTTTTCGATTTGCCTTTTAACTGATTGATCCATTCTTTTTCGAAGTTCGGGCTGGCTCTGCTTCACATTCATTCTTCTCTGCTCCTTCTTTTTCGACTGCTACAACTTTGTACTATTTGCTAGTACTTACACTCATTATCGGTACACGAACTACCAACAACGTTCCTTGCGATCCCGCCCGTTCGACATTCTTTCTATTATTGCAATCTACCATTCTGTTTTCTATTGTGAAGGCTGTTATCTGGAAATCTCGCTACCGACCGTTGATCGTCAAATCGTTACCAACGGTTTCCGGAACTCTATCTATCAACGGAGGCTTGCCAACCGCGTTATATCAAAAACGGCTTTTCACTTAAATCAACGACCTCATTTCTCGTCACTACCGAGGCCTGGATCTGGTTCAGTTAAATTGAATTTCTGTCAGGAAAACTTCTCGAACCGTTCTCCCACTTTACCGCTGAGACACGTCGACCGATCGTACGGTTTGTTGGCTTTTCGGTAACCGGAAGCGGCACGACAGAGCATTCTTTTTGTTACAAGGTCCCCTTTTTTCTTTTGAAAGGACCCCGTGGCTTAATCTGGAAGCGTGGCAGTGAGTGACCTCTTGACGTTGGCAAGATCTAAACCACGCGTTGGAATCCTGAGGTCTCAGATTCTTAGCGGGGCTGGCCAGAGTGTGCGACTGACAAAGAGCAATAAAGGTATCCCCAGCCATTGCAGCTTTTGGTTTCAATATTTCCCCTCTTGATCCCTTCGTTTCTTTTTTTCGGATCAATACTCGGTCAAAAAGAGGAATTTTGAGGGTTACAGACAATCTCGTTGACTTCATCGAAAGTCCCCTACGAAGACGGTAAGTACATGTTCAGTTCCCTTATATCTCACCTCACCTTATCTGGAACTCCACCATCACCACCTGAACTTGAGACTTGGGCATATGAAACGAACAAACACAATTGTTCGATTTAATATCCTCTCAAATGAAGATTTTCTAAGAATATCATCGTCCAATTTCATGCGTTGGCAGCCGTGATGAGCAGCAGGCATCCGTTGCCAGCTCCACTGACTTCCTTCCCGTATAAGCCCTTCCTTCCGTCTGATGCCTCAACCACATGCACTTGCCTTGTGTTTGTGAATCACCATCATTCGTACCTTCCTTTGAATACTTTTCCTCGAGACGTCAATTTCTCCTCACTCTGACTACACTCTTTCAACATCTTGATGGTCTTTGGATTCTAACATTGTACAGATCGCCTTACCGCATCGTCCACTCATTCAAATTAAAGCCTTCAAGGCCACTACAAGCCTATAGGCTAAATCATCATGATGCTCAAATCTCTCATCACAGCTTCTGCGGGCCTTGTCGGCAGCGCTCATGCCTTCTGGCGCATGGAGTGTCCTGGCCGTGTAGGTCTCGCCCGTATCGATCCCATCATCGATCCTGGTACAATTTCAAAGCATGTCCACTCAATCCACGGATCTTCTGGTAAGTCTTAACTCGGAGCGAGACAGTTAATGTGTCTTGTTGCAACAAGATAACTTACTGTGAGAGTCATACTAACACATGTATAGGATTCGCTGAAACCGTTACTACTGAACAGCTTCTCGATGCTGATTGTACTTCATGCCGAGTGACACAAGACAAGTCCGCTTACTGGCATCCCTCGCTGTATTTCGAGGATTCCAAGACCGGAAAGTTCGAACTCGTTGATCAAGTTGGTGGCATGCTTGCGTTAGTATTCCCAACTGCATTAAACTACATTGCTCGAACCGAAGCTCACAAAGTCTAGTTACTACCTCCTTTTCGGAGACAACATTACCGCTTTCCCTCCTGATTTCAGAATGTTGTCTGGCACAAACGAGCGACGAACATACTCCTTTGGCGATCCCAGCAAGCCTGACCCTGAGAAGTCTACGTGGCAAGCTCTGGGCCAAACTTCGCAAAGCGATCTCGAAGAGCGTGCGCTTGGCTTCAACTGTCTCAACTACGACAAGACCCCCGAAGGAACCCTTTACCGCCACTACATGCCCGACAAGGCCTATCTCGATGCGAACTGTAAGGATGGTATTCGCTTGGAGATCATGTTCCCGTCTTGCTGGAAGGGCGGTGATGCCGTCGACAGTGACAACCACAAGGACCACGTTGCCTTCCCCGATCTTGTCATGACTGGTACCTGCCCCAAGGATTACCCTGTTCGACTACCCAGTCTCATGTATGAGGTCATCTGGAACACTGCCGCTTTCGCCGATCGCAGCGGTCGATTTGTCTTTGCCAATGGCGACACTACTGGTACGTCGAAGCCTATATCTTAAATTGATGCAATACTGATCCCATATACAGGTTACGGCTACCATGCTGATTTCATCATGGGCTGGGAGGAGGAGTTCCTTCAGGACGCCATCAAGACTTGCACCAGCGAAACTGGAAGAATTGAAGACTGCCCTCTCTTTGACGTTGTTAGTGAAGAGAAGGCCAAGACTTGTGAGATGAAGATGCCCAAGGCTTTGGAAAACGAAGACTGCAAGGGTCCCTTGAAGGCGCTCCCTGGCAGCAACGGAGACTCCGATGTCGAGAAGCCTGACCCTACTAGTATCAAGCCCGCGCCTACTCTCACCTACGCTCCTGGTGAAAGGCCAACAAACTCTGCTTCCCCTCTGCCTGGTCAAATCTTCAAGGTGTCGTCGGCTTACGGAGCCCCGGCTGCCGGACCAAGCTCTGTCAACACAGAGAAGCCATCTCCTATCTACTCCAAGATCTCTGAGCCCTCTGTGCCCGCTCTTCTACCTACTATCGAGGCTGTTGCAGATGTTGGCGCTGTCGCAATTGAGCAAACTACATCTGTCGAGGCTGAAGCTCCTACAACCACCCCTGCGCCCCAGTTCGAGCCTGTCGAGGAGACTAAGAGCTTCTATAGCACCCAGTACATCACCAACGGTAACCTTGTTAGCAAGATCCTTTGGGAAGAGGAAGTTGTTTACGTCACCGACCTTCAAGAGGAGACAGTTGTGGTTACTGTTACATCAACTGCCATCGCTACGCCTTCAGTTGGACCAGCACCAGCGGCAGCTCCTCCCGCTCCCCCAGCAGCGGAAGCAGCTCCTCCTGCGGCTGCCCCAGCAAGGCGCAGACGCCGCGGTGCTCACCTCCATGGTCATGGACACCGTCATTTCTAATCATCTGGAAAGAAGATTAACGAAAAGTAAAAGATAAAGCACAAAAAAAAACTACTATTTTCTTCTTATTCTCTGGCTGGTTCCAGGTGTTCCTATGTTATGCATGGTTTGGAAGAGGAGCATTTGGGTTCAATGGTTTTTTACTTCGTAGGAGAGCGATGATTACCCAAGACTTTGGGAACATGTGAGCTTAAGGAGAAACTACCTGATACAAATAAAGGAATGATGAATGATCACCAAATGACCTGGCTCGTATTAGACAAGAAGTCTCCCTAGTGATTGCGTATTTCCCGTAGTCTCACTTATAGATGTGGTGATCCATATGCCCCTCAGCTTGAAACTAATCTTTAAGTAGGCGATTTCCATGTCTATCCATGTTTGAAAAAGCCGATTAGATGGAGCTTTATTGAATCATTGTAAGTTTCTCGTATTTTCCGACGCCAGATCACTGAAGCTGATGTATTAAAACCGTGAAGCTGGTCTTGTAGTTTGCTGAGGCTGGAATGGGTCACACCTGGCAACACATTCCTCATGATATTGAACTGAGACTCTTGAAATAACCTCAGCACAATTATAGAGAATGAACTCATTAATTAAGATGAAAGTGGGCGTATTCCGAATGAAGGGTTTCTCCTTCATTTGGCGTCCGCCATATCTCATCTTGTCTGTCCTCTTCAAGCCTCTTGAATCGCAGTCTTCTTTATTCTTGAAACTTACAGAACACTGCTGATAGCTGAAGGTATTTTGATATTCAGCTACGGCAGTGTAAACAATCATGAGCTTTTCAACTCTTTTGCGCAGAGAAGTGCGTGGTACTGGTGGTCTTGGTCTTGGTTGGATCCTCGCCTTTTCTATCGGTGGTGCTATTCTCCTTTTTGCTGCTATTGGGTTTCTTCTTACTTGGAAGGTCAAGACGAGAGATAAATCTGATGCGACTACGATTTATCAAGTATCGGAGAATATTGAGGACCATCGACGTTCTATCTTCAGCAAGCGACTCGTCAAGCGGAAATACAACAATTCGAGATCTCTGAGTCGACTATCCCTCTCGCTGCCTCCGGTACTACCACCTCTTCCGACATATAACAGCTTTACTTTCTTCGGCGGAAATAACAAAAGAGGTCGGTCGAGTAGTTGGATCGAGGAAGACAAATTCCATGGACCGAGAGTTAACAGGAGTCGTCGGGATAGTCTCTTTAGCAGAGATGGTTGGCTAGGAAGAGCACCGACAATCCCAACTCTTATGACGGACGAAGACTTGGAGAAAGCTCAGGAAGCACAGGAGATGGAACAAGGTCTCCATGTGCAGAAGCGACACAGCATTGAAACTCTGGAACGAAGCAAGACCGCACCAGATATGCCCCTCCACGAGGAACACATACAAGTCAGCCCTGTACGAGTTCCATCAAGAGCTCGTGTAAGAGCTTCAGTGACAGATACCGACCTTCGAGATATTCTTCGAAACACAGAACAAAGACTTCGAGAGGGAACTAGCCGATCACCCAGCAAGAACTCTCGCAGCTCACCTACAAAACGTTCACCAACCAAGATTTCATCGCTGAGAAGCACGCCTCGCAAGAACTCGCCTACAAAGACTCCTCATAGCCACAGAACTACTTCATCTCTGGACTCGACCAACACAACTGGAACAGTACGCATCATGCGAGTACCGCCGAGTCCAAGTAAAAGAGCTACTATTCATACAGTACCCATGGATGCGCAAAGTCGACAAGTTTCTGTTAGTTCTATTGGTAGTGCTGCCAATAGCCTGTTAGCTGAGGCAGCGCAAGAACTCATTCTACCAGGAGGACTGTCGAGTCCGAGTCGCTTGAGGGGAAGACAGTGGGAGCCTCAGGAGAATGCACCTCCCCCCAAGCCAGAGCCTCCTAAGCAAACTGCCAAGGAGGATAGTCCTGATCGTCGAGCGTCGCAAGAAAGTGAAGCGTCAAGCTCATTGTCTACATTGTACAGCGCCAACGAATCCACTGAAGAAAAGGATCAACCTGACCCGTTCATCGAGAGAAGAACTTCCGCAGGGCTCAGCTCGGATAGTAGAGGATCACTATTCGGAGCGCGGGCGAACCATAGAAGGGGCAGGAATCTGAGCATATCGATCCCAGGCGGACAATCAATCTTCAACACTCATGGAAACGGACACGGACAAGGCCAATTCAGGCCCTCGCTTGTGAGCACGCAAGCTGTTGGCGGACCTCCGATCTCTACATACCTGGCACCACCTCCAAAGCGATTCCAACGCAACGATAGTCTTCAAGCTCGCGACCAAGATGGCATTGCACTCGCATTCCCTATCAGCAACTCATACACCAGTATCCTGACACCTTCTGTGACAACCGAAGGCGACAGCACTTTATCTTTAGGGAATACAATCGACGAAAGCCCCAAGCCTGAAGTTCCTGAACGTATGAGGCCGGCGTTGCAGGAGAACAGACATAGCATTGCAACAGTGCCGAGCCTGAACTCTTCGCCTTTTGACGAGCAGGACATGCTATCATTGCTGCTGGATACAAAACCGAAAAGAGCACTGCCTGAGCCGCCGAAGCATGTAGCCCAAGTCGATCATATCCTTATGCCCAAGCCAGTTTCTCCAATGCCTAGACAAGAGTTCTCACAGCATTTGCGACATATGTCTTCGACTGCGAATACTATATACCGCGATGAAGTGCCCGTGGACGATCCTGGTGCCATGTCAACAGGATCACCACTTCGTCGTGCAAACTCACGATCTAAGAAGGATATGCCAACTCTTCCTCCTCCGCCAGCTGTACCAAGTATGGGATCACTCGGTAACTCTATCATGGAACTTAGAAGGATGAACAGCATGGTTAGTTCATACAGCGCCAACTCTCTCGGATCATCTACCGTCGACCCTGATTCGCCAACACTACCCATGTTGAACTTGACAAGCAGCTTCTCGCGAAGGAGTATGAATCCTTCTACTCCCAGGGGAAGCACCTCAGGTCGTCAGAACTATCTCAACCTTGGAAGTCCCAACAAGAACGCCTCCGGCTCAGTCGTGCCACCTATGCCAAACCGTCCTCTTCCAACCAGTCGCAGTGGTCGTTCTAGCCTGAACGTGGAGATCCATGAAGATGATATCGACGAGGGCAAGGAGAACCATGAACCGATGCCCATGCGAGAGACGCGCAAGAACGGAAGAGATACCCGGGATTTGAGCCGAACATCAAGCGCCAAATCCAAGCTTGGAACTGTGAGTGAGCTTGTCGCTGAGAGCAAGCGCAAGACCGTTGAGTCGGTGGAATTGTACGACAAAGAAGGATTTCTTAACAGCTCTCCTGATGCATCAGGAAAGGGGAGATTGCGCATGTAGACGGTGACCTTTTATTTCTTTTGGTTTTCTTTGTAACGTCAGCAAGCTTAATGTATATACTTATCTTCAAAACTTCTTATTAGGGAATAGGGAACAGGACTGGAAAGGTGGACGGATACTTAGATAGCTTAGTTAGAAACTCGTTGGATATATACCCTTCGGACGTAATCTTAATAGAAGAGATCGTGATCACATAGTGATTGTTCCCTCAGCTGATTGATTTGGGGTAACTCGTAATTCATTTTCTTGTCCTTGATACCTAAACGCCCTGCCATGTACTCTTGAGAGATATGTCTTCTATTACTCCACACGCGCTCGCTTGTTCTCAGGATCATCAGCTGCTTGGTTCTCAGTTGAGCCAGTTCCCTCAGCCTCATCACGATCTCTAACTCTTCCTGCGCCCTCACCCAGCTCCTCTTCTTCCTCAGCACCCTGACCACCGATGAAGTTTCCATCTTCATCAAAGAACTCATGCACGTTATCAGCCGTAATCCAACCGCCGCTGCCGGGCATGGGAGGTGGTAGTCCGCCATCGCTAGCACCGTGCATAACACCAGTGAAACCCTCAATAGCTTGGTGCTCCTCACTGCCCTCGAACACGATACGGTCGTATTCGTCCTCATCATCCTCGCCGTCGTTGGGATCAGGGTGAAGATCGGAGCAAGTAGCCATAGCCTCGTACAGTTGCTTAGCAGCGCTGGGCTCAGAGTCGGATTTGGGAGGGATGATGGTAAGGTCCACAGTGTTAAAGTCGTCGTCCTCGGCGCCGCCGTCGGAGAACTCGAGTTGCATCCATACAGCCTGAGTGCGCTGAGCATCTAATTCGGGACCAATTTGCTTGATGGCGTGAATGGATATCGAGGGGTAAGGAATCGAGACACCAGCTCCAACTTTGCTGCTGAATACAGTCAAGGCCCTGATGATGTTAGCTATGAAGTCATACCGAAGATGATGAACTTACTCAGAGTTGACAAAAACATCTATAGTCTGTTCCACAAGCTCCTCAGCGTCGCCATTAACGCTTTCACCTTCGGGACCGCTGGGCTTCTCACTCGTATCCGCGGGGAATAGAGCTAGGGTACCGCATTGCGACTTGGGAATCCATGCCTTTGCGCCTTGGAGATGGTAGTGAAGAACGGGTGTTCCACCGATAAAAGTCTCTGGTGTTGTAGTTTGATATTCCGCAAGAGGCGTATAGTCGCCGGTTTGAGGCGGTGTGCGAATTGTCGTGGGAAGCATTGTGAAGTATTATCGTGTAAGAGCTTGAGGTTTGTTTGGAGGGGTTCACCAGGCAGCCGAAGAAAATGTCCACTATGAAGAAGGTGGGAGAGCTTTATCGGATGCTTATCGATAAGGGCGTTATCGGTGAAAGGATGACAGAATTATTGAGACTATCACCGGCGGCATCTACTATTGACTTTCAGCCACATTTCTTTCTCTATCATAGCCTTCTGATTGGTTCCTTCTGATTGTATGCTCATGTGTAGGTCGCGCGTCGCACGTCAGGTTGGGACTTCCACTTACAACCATTTCATCGATACCGACTTTTGCATTCATCCAACCACAGAAACTCTCACTGAATTTCATTCAGAACGTACACTTCTAACTGAGATTCTGTGACTGTGAGAAAACACCAAGAATACCCTCAGAAATAGACACACTGCAATCATGCACGATAACAAGCGTATGCCGCATCAATGCCACTCATACTGAACCTGGCTAACACAGCAACCAGGAACTCACCCTCTGTTGGAACAAGTTCCCCTCACAGTATCACCATTTGTGTCTCTCCCAACAGCAACAACACTATCATACAACTACAAGACAATGCCCTCCAACATTCCCCCTTCACAACTCGGCATTGAAGCCGCCTCAGACAACCCCGCAGGCCAAGTCAAGCCCAAATACGTGGTATCAGGCTCAGGCCACGCAGCGCATCCAGACGACATCATCGCTTCGTGTCGCGCACTATCTGCTTACGTGACAAAGATGCAGGAAGATGCGGAGCGTGAACTAAAAGAGTTCGATGAGAGGATTAAGGAGCGCGAACTCGCTGAGAAGAGGAGAGTTGCGCCGGGTTGGCTTGATAGCGAGATGCATATTCTTGAGCCTGAGAGGAGTACGCCAGTGCAGCAGGACGTTACTGGAAATGTGCCTGAGACTCCAAGCGGTCAGGACGCTCAGAGTGGAAATGCGACTGAGGATCAAGGTGCGGAGTTGGACAGAGCATTTGGCGGCATGGAATTGAAATAAGCTATCGGTGTGGATGTTTACGAGTCATGATCAACAAGCACGAGGCCATTGGCAGCCATTCGACGGCCGAATGCATTTTCACGAACACTTTCTTTTTAAATTTCTATAACGATACCTGGACATTTTATTTATAGGTATTATTTGGATTTCTAGCAACAGATAAGCTGTCGCAATAGACTGATAGAAGACCTTCGTCACTGTTTTCTCAGTGACCCGGGAACTTTTTTAATGTACCTTCAACTATTTACACATTCTTATAAAAGTACAAGAGGGATAATCGTCTAGTTTCCTTTGGACGTTGCAGCCAGGATCTTGTTGGCGGCATGCGCAGCAGCAACCATAATGGAAGCCTGCGTATTTCCTGTCGGAACCTCAGGATGCATGCTTCCATCAACAACAAACAGATTCTTCGTTCCCCAGACTCGAGTATCAGGTCCAACAACACTCTTACCATCGTTCTGTGCTCCCATGTTGGCTGAACCAAGATGATGGTTGCCGCTGTAGGAGACTTCCATGATGGAGTCTGCAGTGGCGTTGCTCGGCACGACCAGGTTGCTATCAGGCTTGCGTGCGTAGGTCAGGAGTTCGTTAATGAAAGTCTTGATAGCATCTTTGTCACCTTCAGTGTTAAGGAAGGGCTTTTGAGTGATGTTGGTCTTGCCATCAGGAGTGATCACGAGAGTGCCGTGCGATGTGAGACCGTGGGTGAGGTAGACCTTTGCTGAAATGGTGTTGTTCTCGGGAGCGTTGACTGTGCCTTGGACGTAACGAGTAACACCATCCTTGCCCTCGACACTCTTCCAGAAGTTAAGGCGCTGTCCGGATTGAGAAAGGAGACCACTTCCTTCAGCGAACAACTCAACTGTCTTATCATCGGGATCAGTGAAAGCGGCGCCAGACAGAGCTGGGAGCTTCTCCTTGGTTTGGAAATCCATGACAACGATGGGGTGGTCTCTCAAACGCTGACCAACGGGAAGGTCAATCCATTGAGAGGCAGGAGGGAGTTCAATCTTGGTAGAGCCAGATTCAACAATGCGGATTTGGTCTTTGGGTCCTATGGCTGAGTTGAACAGAATTCGTGGTGTAGAGTGCGTGCCGGAAGAGAGGATGACAGAACCACCCTTGCTCAGCTTGATGATCTCACGAGAGCCGTCGTCATGTGCGACTTCGACGCCAGTAATGATAGGTCCCTTGCGAACGACACGAAGGACCTTGGCATGAAGCTGGAGGTTGAAATTGTCAAGAGCCTGTGCATCAGGGAGGATATCTCGAACAGGACCACCGCGAAGACCGTTGCTGATCTAAGTAATGTTAGCTCTGTACAAGTTCCTGTGCGGATGAAACTTACCAGCCAAGGAGGATGAGTGAAGACCTTGTCCTTCGCCTCAGCATCGTCGAGAGCATTGACTTCATTCCAGCCATTGTTCTCAAGGAACTTTGACATGACTTCAAAAGCACCATCATCGTAACGCTTCCCATCGGCAGAAGGAAGAATACTTCCAGGCATACGCTCAAAAACGCTCTTAGCAGCCTCAGAAACACCATCCTCCCACTGCCATCCCTTAGGCCAAGCCTCGAAGTCAGCGGCTCGGGGCTTGACAAACATGAGAGCGTTCAGCATAGTAGAACCACCAAGCAAACAACCGGCCGAAGCTGCAATGTCGGTACACCACTGAATGGTCGGTGAGGTATCAGTGTAGTAGGCCATACCAGGAACATCGTATGCTGTAACACTCTTGTTCCACTTCATCAAGTCATCTCGGTTACCAGTCGAGTAGAAAGACGGACCACCTCTTTCAACAAGAAGAACCTTGTGTCCCGCAACAGCGAGTTTCTCAGCAACGACAAGACCTGAAGCTCCAGCACCAGCTACGATGTAATCGTATGTGCTGTTTCGAGCTGAGGCAAAGCCCAGGAAAGCTGAACCGACGACTGTAGTGAGCTTCATGTTAACCAAGATAAAGATGAAGATGAAGCATCGAATTGGGGACTTACCGGAGCCCTTTTATTGTTGTGGTGACGGAGGACGGTGTAAGAGATTAGATGAGATTGATAAAAATCTCCACATGTAGTGGATGGGCTGTGGGTAAAGGTTTAAGCTTGTTCTGGGTGTTGAAAGATGGTGATCGACAGGCATTGAGGTCCAAGTCCACACAATATTCGAGAATAAATGCCTCATGAATAACCTAGAATATGTACTCGCGCTTTGTTCTTCATATACTTAGTTGAAGTAAAGATGAGGTATGAACTTGGTAGTATGAGATACACCAGCCCAATAACCATGACAATTTCACTCGAGGTTCTTCTCACTTGATCCTCAACCTATCACGAATCATCTATAGAAGGGTCTAGTAGAAGTGAAATTACGTACATCAAATTATACGTCATGCTGGCCCTTGCAGAGGTAGTATTTACTTGTTGATTTTAGGACCCTGACCCTGCGATACTTCACGCTAGCGCCATCAGATAAGATCTTGGCTGATAAAAATCTCCATCAAAGCCGGTCATTATACAGAAAGCAGAATTTTACTCCGATTTAATGCCAAGATGGGATTCCGTCAGGTCCGCTTAGTAAAGCCTATGCTACAGATATATAATGGAACGAGTAGCAAATGGAATGATATCCTCGGGTCTCCATATTCTAAGACCTAGGTATCTTGGGATATTTCTACTCACTTAACCAAGGTAAGTTTATCCAATGGACTAACTGCGTTGCAGTATGGATAGAGAAGAGAGGATTGAACGGAAGCTACGGTTGTATTTAAGTTCACGTTAAACGGTGGCTTCGCATGGTTGACAATCGAGTCCATGTTTGCAGACGTCATGGTAACAACTCAGGGTGGGAGTAACAGTATGTACCATTTACCAAAGTAGTTATATGGTGCGCATTGCACAACAGTCAGGCTGAATTCATGATTCACAACTACAAGCACAGCATACTCATTCCCTCAACGTCGGTGCCTTTCACAACATCAGTAACACACGCACAACATCTTGAGGCTCAACTGCATGTCACAACAGCCCAGTTCAAGATCAACTTGAAGGAGATCAATATGTTATTATGCAATACCACAATACACGCTGTCAACCCTTCCAAAACATGCAATACAAAAAAAGAAAACCATGCCAGCATAGTCGGTCATTCTATCCATTGCTTTTCCGTAATCCGTTCATATGTCAGTCATTAAGAGTAAAAGTTATGAATATCATCAAAACAATTTTTGCCCCGCGCGGCGGGCTGGTATCCGCTGTTTTCCCATGAAATCCAAGTCATAAGGGTGAGTGAGTGAGTGTGAGTGAAAAGTGAGATCACCGGGTGAGATTTTGATCAGTACACACTGCCACGAATACTGCGATCTTCCTTTTCGGCGTGGTCCAAATCATCAAGATGATCAGCGTCGCCGTCACAAGAAGCATCAGTAGAGGTATCGCCAAGGCGGCTAGTTCGAGGGTAATCTTCCGTGCAGTCCTTATCGCTCGTATAGGTTAAATGCTCGGGACCGGCTTTGAGGAGAGGCTTCTGATGGTCGCGTGTGGGCTTGTCGTTTTGATCGTCCGTCTTGTTTTGGTGAGCATTTAGAGAGGCGATTCGGTGTAAGCTGATGTTCTCATCCTCTGACGAGTCGTTGTCGGTTTCGGCAGCGGAGGTGTGGCCCGAGTAGCTACCGCCCCCATCGCGGCCAATGTGCAGGTAGGGAGACTGGATGTATTCGCTGGAAGAGATGACTGAAGGAGTGTCGTTGATGTCAGAAACAGATTTTCCTTCATGGTTTGAGGAGATGTCGATTTCAACCGGACCATCATCATCATCATCGGGGATAACAGGGGTGTCACTCTCACCCTTGCTTTCGACGCGGTCGCTTCGAGTCTTTTGCTTCCGACTGACGATCGTTGTGATGATCTCCTCGGCGCAGGAGGATTCGCCATAAGGTTCTGGACCACCATTCTCATGATCCTTCTTTCGCATAACCTCTAGATCCTCACGCTTGGCATAGCCACGGCCATGGTCACAGCCATTAGGACATCCACCCCATCGACGTGTCACCACAAAAGTCTTAGTACGTGGCAGCTTTGAGCAATCCTTATCGTCATCTTTGTCTTTCTTGTCCTTTCGCTCTCGTCGTAAGTCGGACCAGGTTCGTAATTTGTTCTCGAGAAGGTACTTTTGGTTTTCCTGTTTGCGCATGATGAGAAACTCGCAGTGGTTGATGTTACGGAGGTCTTCAAAATATTCAACCGTGAAATGATACCATTTCATAAGGAAGACACGAGACATGAGACCGTGAGTGACTGGTTACTGTTAGCGAGATTGGGAAGCTAAGCAATATACAAAAACGTACCTAGAACGCAAACACTAGGGAAATCGTCTTCACCGAATTGACGCCACAAGCTTTCATTGAAACCGCTAACACGGTCATAAGCGTCGGCAGCACTCTCACCATTAGGAATACGGTAAAAGAAGTGACCGTAGTCAGCTCTCTCCTGCCACATGCGTTCCATCTCGGCACTGCATGGCTGGAAGTTGCCAAAGTCCTGCTCACGTAGTCGGGGCTCTTCGTACACCTTGATGTTATTTCGGCGGAAGGGCGACGGAGAGGTGTCGTCAGAGGTTAGGGTCTCCAAGATTCCTTCTGTGGTCTCTCGTGTTCGACGGTATGGAGAGGTGAAGAACTGGAGGGTATCGTCAGGTCGGAGAAGGCTTCGGAGTCGGCGTCCGGCATCGTGAGCTTGGTTCCAGCCCTCTGGTGTAAGTTTGACTCTGTGATCGGGAACTGTCTGATGGATTTCGCGGTTTTCTGAATGGTTGTAAGTATGGATGTTGGACGGAGAGAAGGGAAAGTAATTGGGGCTGGAAATAACGTACTGTTGCCTTCGGATTGCCCGTGGCGAACCAAGATGATCAACCGTGGTTTGGTCATGATGTTTTAGATGTGATGTCAAAAGGTATTTGTAGGTTGCTAGTTGTGTTGGATGTCCAAATTGAGGTCTTGGACGGTCATAAATATTCGGGAGAGTCGTGAAAGAAGTTGGTTGTTAAGGATGTCAAGTGCAGGTTTCAAAGTTGTGTCGGTTTAACGGGTTCAGGTCCGAGATAGGACGGGATAGAATATAGCGGAGTAGATTTAGGTACGGATACCTAAGGTCAGGTAGGCTTGCAATTGGTAAGCCAGTTGGTAGAGATAGGTAAGAGTCACCAATTATGTATGAGTGGGAAGAGAACAGGATGGAATAATGAGTAGGAAGGCAAAAGTTTGTCATAAAAAAAGAGGGAGCATACAACGTCTTTTTGACTTTACTGACATCAAATTCTAGATGCAGGTTCTAATGAGTGAGGCTTGCTTTGCGTATGGTAAGGTAATGGTAATCATTGCCCCTCGTTGGCTCACGAGACAGGTCTAGGTCTAGGACGGTTACCTGTCCGGGGGTGAGGGAGGGCAAGTGCAGGTGCAACCATCAGCCATGTTTCCGAATTAAAACGCCCTGACCAACACCCAAAAATGCCGGGATATTCGATATCCCCACCCATCCACTACATCTCCAGGGCTATGTATCTTTTACTCGATACCCGCACAAAGCGACACCAAACCAACTGTCGGGATACTTGTCGTCACTCAGGGTTCTCTACCTCTGTACCTCTCAAGCAGGTACCCCTCCTTCTTGGGGGCCGGAGCCGCCCCGCCATCTGTCGAGCAAAGTAGAAAAACAGCTTCTCAGTCGTCGATAGTGAACCAACCAAGCACATGTTGATTGTCCAATAGCAATTGACCTTTTTACTACAGTACTCAGAAAGAGACAGAAAACAGCCCATCAAGATTCTTGGAAGATGAGCTAGTCTCTCTTTGAATCCCTGTACTGTAACTAGATGGCACGATCTGGTCCCGCAAACGGTTTTGCTAAATCATGATTAGGGCTCCTTCAAACGATCTAACTATCCGTCGAGAGACAAAGACCATCTGGCGGTCCAAGTCCGAAAGACTGATACTGATACGATTCGGTGTTTGCAAACGGCGGAGAATATCCGTTGGTTTGGTCAGTCCCCTGGTCCCTTATCTAGGAAATCATATGATTTCTACATCGCTGTTCCCGTCCCCTGCCTGGACCTGAACCTGGACTCTTCATCCCCTTGTCTTACTGTCACCCAGATGTTGAGAATCTGGCAATCTGAGAGGGGCATGTCTGTTGGTTCGACCAATCCTGGAGATCTGCAGATCCAGATGTAGTAATTCCCGCCGTTTCGAGCAGACCATATCAGGACATGTCAATTCATCCCATTCGCAATCCTCATGCATCCATTTTAACCTGTTCTTGTTTTTCATCTTGTTTATTATCGGGCCTCCCGTCTTGATGCTCACGATATATCTCGTGGTGTTTTTTATTTATAATTCACGGTTAATTACCCCTGTTTACTATCATTGATCTATAGATTGTTCCCGATTCAATCTGATCACTTGACAATGACACAGACAGCGTATCTCTACGGCGAGGTGATATGATCTGCAACGGGAAGCGCCAACAGCCGCCGATTGCGACTCACACGCTTTGGCTAAATTCATAAACAACTGAGACTCTTTTTCAGCTTCGTCTAACATTTTCCATTTCTCATCATACTTGCAGTGATGATCTTTGTTATTCAACAGCCAACAGACGATTCAATTGCCTGTTTAACACAAAATGGATCACATGTTCATCAGGTATATTCAATATTGCGTCTAGGTGACGCGGCTTATAGTCACAGTGCTTTTGTTGATGTGCATGACTGAAAGCTTGATGGAACTTGACTGCCGCGCGCTTAGCCAATGATGCTACACCCTAGTACCTGAGAGAGACACCTTGGGGGAGACAAAAAGTTCCCTACAGCAATGATATGCATATGCTGAACAAAAGGTCCATGAATTATCTTCAGTCTCTAATTCCTAAGCTCTCTTTGTTCTCATCTGGTTGCAGTAGTAATTCATTATGAGTTTTGTAACGGTATTGCATATCGTATTCCATAGTCGTTCTAGTTGCAAAAATAAACTTCTTTTTTCTTACGGGTCTCTGGACTCCTCTGCTTAGCCTAATCCTTGACAACCCTGCACTCTGCACGCCACTCTCATCAGATCAATCTCGTACCTTGAACAACCATCCACCATCTTTTTATCCTTCCCTACCAAAACTAAATCTGCCGGATATCAACTTCCTTCACGTGTCAAACCAACCACGCATCGCATCCGCATCCATCTGACCGCCCCAACAAATCTCAACCATCATTCTCTAGACGATCCTTGGCCCTTGTTCCCATCCCGCGCGCCGACGTCTCATTCTCACGCGTTCCTATCAGCCCATTTTCTCAATCTCGTCATTTACACAGACCTAACAAAAAATGTCTGCTCCCGGCCCCGAATCCGTGCCAACTTCGGCCGACCCCCGCTCCCACCGTCCAACAAAGAAGCGCGCTCTCACGCCCCTCTCAGCGCAAGCCGCCTCAGTAGATGCCCTCTTCGCAAAGCCCGACCAGAACATCCGCATCCCCGACGCCTCCGCCGGCAACACTTCCGCCGCCCTGCGCTCCGCACCTCCGGAAATCGTCACCAACGTCCAGGGCTCCAGCGCCGGTGCCGGCTCGGGCGAGTTTCACGTCTACAAGGCCAGTCGTCGGCGCGAGTACGAGCGTCTTCGCAGCATGGACGAGGATCTGCGTCGCGAGAAGGACATCGAGGAGTTTACCAAGGATAAGAGTGAGCGCGATCGCAAGGATGAGGAGCGCACGCGCAAGAACCGTGAGAAGAGGGAGAAGATGAAGGCTCGCAAGGCGAAAAAGGGAAATGGTCCTGCTGGTGCGACTGACAAGAAGCCTAACACAGCACTGTCCAAAGGCGACTCCCCATCCGCGGACAAAGATGCTAAGACTGATTCTGCTGATGTTGATTCTAAGACCCAGGCTGGCAAGGATTCGGAATCTACACCATCTGCGCAACCCGCGGGCCTTGTCATTCACGACGAGGACGATTAATTCAAAAGGTCACTAGTACCAGTCAAGTAATTAAAAGGAGGATGTATATAAACACAGAGTCACAGTAGAGGGAGACACTATGACTTGAGGCCCAGATCACCAGAAGAGGAACGCTCTTCAAGAGCCTCGCATGTAGAAACGGCAACATTATTAGCCAGGTAATTTATATGATACCCATTTCTTTCATCTTGAATCACCCAGGCTTTATCATACTCAGCCCTGGCGTTCGTCTTTGTTGTCTTTCTCTTGTTTGTCTATTTTGCTCTTTTGGCTAGCACAGAGGGGGTATGACCAGTCCTTCCAAACAGACATTCATATAAAACAGTCCGGATCGCACGCCTGCCTCCGGTCTTTATTCCCACTATCACTTCCGTGTTATATCACATCGACATCATCCACCATGTACATCATATCTTTGTTTACTCTTCACCACCGCCGCCACCACCAATCTGCGCCGCCTTCTTGGCACTGCAGATATCGTCAACTCGGAGCAACAGACAAGCGGCCTAGTGACAGTGTTAGTGCTTTGTTCATACATTTAGACAGAATGACGTCAGAAACTTACCTCAATGGCGGTCTTGATGCTCTGGAGCTTGATAGCCTGGGGCTCCCAAACTCCGTACTCCTTCATATCAGCAACGGCACCAGTGTCACCGTTGACACCGTAAGTGGTCTTACCCTCAGCCTGCTTGGCACGGAGATCCGTCAACACACGGACGGGGCTCTTGCCGGCGTTCTGGACGAGGGTTCGGGGAATAACCTCGAGAGCTTCAGCCACAGCCTTGTAAGGCCACTGCTGAACACCCTCAATGCTCTTAGCGAGCTGGTTCAATCTCACGGAAACGGCCATCTCGGTAGCACCACCACCTGGTGATAGCTTGGGGGAGAACATGACGTTTCGGGCAACACCCATGGCATCCTGGAGGTTTCGCTCAATCTCGTTGAGGACGTCCTTGGAGGGACCACGGAGGAGGACTGTGCAGGCCTTGGGGTCCTGGCACTTGGTAAGGAATGTGAAGTACTCGTCGCCAATCTTCTCAATCTCGAAGAGACCGCATCGGGTGCCGACATCGGAGTCCTGGAGGTCCTCTACTCGGTTGACGATGGTGGCACCAGTGGCTCGGGCTATTCTGTTGTTGTCGGTCTTTCGGACTCGGCGGAGAGCTGTGATGTTGGCCTTCATGAAGTAGTGCTGGGCAAGATCTGTACGGTAATTAGTAAGCTATCGCGGAGACATCGTGAAGCATCAAGAACATACCAGACACTCCCTTCTCGGTAATAACAAGATCAGGCTTGACGGCGACAATGGCATCGCACAGAGCCTTGACTTGCTCCTCCTCGATCTGCAGAATTCGGTTCCAGTCGTCCTCCTTGGTAATCTCGATGTTGGTTTGGGACTCTCCCTTCTTGTACTCCAGAGGGCAGTCGAGAAGGACGATTCGGGGGTTCTCAATGCGCCGGCGCATCTTGGGATGTGTGATATCCTTGTTGAGCATAAGACCATCAAGAACTCTGCTGTCCTCAATCTCGCCACCGGGAACCTTCTCCACACGAGCATATCGCTTGATGTCGACCTCAGTCTTGCCGTTGCCAGCCTCCCACGTCACGGTGCGGACAGCCTTGAGGGCAAGGTCACACATCTGGTCCATCCATCGCGAAACAAACTTGGTGCCGATTGATGAAGAGATGAGCTGGTACATGGCCTTGTCGTCGTTGACATCGATTGGCAGGGAGATCTCCTCGATGATCTCAAGAGCATCCTTGAGAGCTCGCTTGAAGGCGGAAATGATAACGACGGGGTGAATGTTACGGTCGAGCTGGGGAAGAGCCTGTGCGAGAATCTCACCGGCTAGTTGAATGTCAGTGACATGTCCAGTTAGATGTTGTAGTATAACCGTATCGTCTTACCCAGAATAATGACAGTTGTGGTTCCATCGCCAACTTCCTCGTCTTGCGTCCGGCTGAGCTCAATCATGCTCTTCGCGGCAGGGTGGGAGACCTCGATTTCTCGAAGGATAGCGTGACCATCGTTTGTAAGGACGATACCGCCCATGGGGTCGAGCAGCATCTTTAACATAGCCTTGGGGCCAAGGCATGATCGAATAATATCGGCAACACTGGGATCGGTGGTTAGGTTCGGGCACGCGACTCGAGGAGGATAGGGACAATGGCATACGTTTTGGCAGCGGCAATGTTTGAGAGCTGAGCCTTTCGGCCAGTTTGTCTCTCACCGCTGTTGGTGTCTGCAACGCAACATCTCGGTCAGCCTCAAATGTTTCGTTTTTTTGGGAGCTCCCCTCTCTCTCTTTAGGCAGAGGGCCCAGGGGTTCGCCCTCCAGAGTGGGGGTTTTATATTTCAAGAAATACTTACTCATAACCACCACCGGAGCCTGCATGATGGGCGAGATGTGATTCTGTTCTTTTCCTTTATTCGGCTCGACGTCTTTTTGGGGAGGATATCTCTGAAGGACAGAGATAGAAAAATGGTAGGTCGCCGGTTTTTTGGAGGTGAAGGATGCCGGGGATTGGATGTCGGTGTCGGAGGGGCAAAGCAAAAGGCTAAGGTAAAAGAACAGAACAGTTGTTGAGGGGCGCGCACACAGACTGGACTGAACCAGGAAAAGTTCAGTAGCGGATGTGGATACAGTAGAGGTCAGGTCCTGAGGATTGGATTTTTGGCGGGGAGGCTCCTCCAATCTCCAACCTACGTCTACGTGGGTTCGCTCGCTCATTCTCGGCTTTGATATTAACCCGTCCCGCCTTGTACTGTACATATCTCCATGAGGTCCTTCAACAGCTCATGACCTTTAAAGAATCCCCTGGAAATCAGGAGTGACCAATCACAAGAGCCAAGAACCATTGAGCTGTTTGGAGCTCCCCTCCATCAATTGACCTCGGAGATTTATATGTCTATGATACTCAATTCGCCCACTAAAATTGTGGCTGTATTAAAGTATCTATCTACTTCCTCCAAGACAAGAGCAAGACATTCAAACGCTTCTTATCAGCCTTCTTGTCTTGGATAATCACTACTAAACCCATCATGGCAGCCAAAAGAGCAGCCCAATCCATTCTGCCTAAATCACAGCCCCCGTCTTGGACGCCTTCAAAGCGCATATCAGAATTCATAGCACACGTTTCCCCCGTAACTTGTCCCTCGCAGGCCTCATCCTACGTCGATTCTCTACTAGAATCGGACAAACGTATACGCAATGCAACACATAATATCACGGCGTGGCGTATCAGAGGCGATGGAACTGGCCATCAGCAGTTTAATGACGATGGTGAGACGGGAGCCGGATCCCGTCTTCTGCAGCTTATGCAATCAATGGATCTCTGGGATTCCATGGTGGTAGTTACACGCTGGTATGGAGGTGTCCATTTGGGGTCCAAAAGATTTCGGTTGATCACTGCTGTAGCCAGTGATGCCTTTGCAAGGGCTGGAATGGCAGGCGATAAGAAGGAGGAAGGGTCCAAAGGAAAGAAAAAGAAATGATCACCACAATGCTAGAGTCAACATACACAGCAGATGTCCAACGATTGCAAGTACTTGACGGCAGATCTCAAGGGCCTAGGCTACACAAATAAAGTAGCCTAGGTGCTAACCTAAGCTAACATAAGGTGACACAGGCGACACAAAGTGACATAAGGTGACATAAGGTGACTAAATTATTTCGTCTCTCATCCTTTTGGCGGTTATTCTTCTGACACTCTGACGGGAGGTTGGATAACGACTATCTGCTGACGATGAAAGTGTTGTCATGTTGCGCGATGCTCAAGCGTACAGTCGCTCCCTTCCTATCGATATCTATAATCAGCTCATACAGCAGATGTCCGTAAGAACACCACAAGAGCATAAGGGACGAAAGCCTTTGGTCACTTTATGCGAGTTTAGTCCCCATGCTATCGCTAATTCCCTAAAGCTTAGAGAATGACTGTCTAAAGTATCCCGTATACAGCTCGGCCTCTCTATGCTAGATTACGTTACGTAGCGACTGATCAATGTTCAAAGAACACACTTTTTCAATATCGACACAATAAGCCGCAATAACCGTAACTTCAATAAAGTATACATACAGCTAGGCCTCTATCTAGACTTCGTTACGTAGCCCCGATGCTCCTCGGGCCGCAGCTCGACGGCCGGGTGCCGAGCTCGAATCACTTCCTTCGCTCTGCTGCTGCAATTCAGGGTCGAATCGGACCCATCCTGACGTACCCTTCTTGGATGTAGCTTCAACGAGGCAGGCATTGCTGCCCATGAGCCTCTGCACCCACCCCCAAAATTTCTTTTCCTCCATGGCTTCTGGTGTGGTAAAGATAGGGATGCCGTTTGTGCTAAACCTCCACTCTTGTACGAGCCGGCGTTGGTTATCAGTCAAGGATGGGTTCTACTCTTCCTTGACCTTTTCAATATTGGCCGTGGGGATAGCGAAAGTGATGCCGGAATTGATGTTTCCAAGCCCCCTCGACCTTCCTCTTCCTCTATTGAGCGGTTTGGTGATCTTGAACCAAGTCCATTTCTGTACTTCTGGGGGATGTCCACAAGCACTTCGATACATTAGCATTAGCAATTCTGAGTCCTCGATAGAGCGGTAGCTCTTGTGTACTTACATATTCGCCTCATACAAAGTGATGCTACGCTCATGGGCAGTATCGATATACACAGGACTGGAATACGATCCGTTAGGTGCGACCCAGAAGTCATTACCACGTTCCGTGAGTGTCAGCTCGTTGGCTTGGAAGTCATGCCTGAAAGAAAGGCGTTCGATTTCCAGGGTTTTATACCCAAAACGACGGCAAGCTGACTCGAGCCAAGCTGTCAGTCCTTCCCTTTGTTCGGCTTCGGAAATGGTATTGTTTGGGTGGGAGCTCGGAACGTAAGTGAAAGGCTTGAACGGGTTGTAGTTGGCAGTTCTAGTGACAGCTAGAAGCCGCGCACCAGCTATTCTCCTGAGCACATCGTCAGCAGGGACAGTTCAAATTTCCATGATATCGAAGGTAATGACTAACGCTTGAGGTATTCCATCGTTTCTGTGTTGATTCATCTTCCCTCTGGTCTCCATGGATTCATAAGCATCAGTCACTCTTGCTGTTAGTTCGTGGTTAACCATTTCGGTGCCTCGACCGTAGAATTGGTGGGAGGTAAGTTTGGGATCCACATGATGCTCAAAGTCCATGTCTATCATCTTTCCAGGGACGGTATCTGCGACTGCATCATTGGCCAAGCTCATGGCGATACCCTTGCGGAGCTTCTCGCGAACGGATAGTGTGCTGAGGTGTTGCTCGGAGAGATCATAGTTGGCGGGTGTGGTACGAGTTGATTCTGTAGCAGGACGAATCGGCAAGCTGAACAAGGTCAGGAGAATTAGCCCCAGGAACATAAGAGATGAAAAAAAATGGCCTAAATGCTAGTCAAGACGAAATGATTTGGTCATCTTATGCTGACTTAGATGATCATTTAGGCTTCTTTATTTTGACATCCTTAGCCTTGGAAGACAACTTTTCTGTTACTCACCTGCCAGAAAAAGAAGACTGAGCTGTTTCGATGTCGTCGGCGCCGTCGAGTGATGGAGACTCTTTCAGCTTGGAGCCGGGAGGAGCCATAGCAGAACTACTGAGTTGATGATCTGTAGAAGGATCCGTTTCTCTAAGACTTCCTCCAGGAGTCTCGACAAAACATGTAGGTCGACTCTTCTTAGTGACTGCCGGGTCTGTTTGAGGGCTCAGTTTGTGTTTGCCCTTTTCGTTTTGTTGCTCCATCTCGAATAGTATTCTGTTTTGTTGGCTATCGAATGCTGTTCGTTTGTCTGATGCGCGCGCGCATTGGTCTCTACAATAGCTGTGTAAAGAATACCGAGAGCTTAGCTGAAATACTAGATCAGGACAAATAAGCATTCGAGAATGCCGAGTAATGAATAGATGAAGATCGGCAAAGGCATGAATGGATGAATTATGAATAAGAAAAGTGCACAATAAGAAGGAGCAAAGGAGCTCCTATTGAATTGGGAAGGATGCAGTGAATCACTTCCTGCCACTGCCACTGCACAACAACTTCAACATTTTTAGGGTACCTATCAGGAAAAGGCTCCTATTAACATAAGGGATGGAATAATTTAGTCACTTTATGGTAGCTAAGAACAGTACTTGGGCTACTTTATTATGATATGGAGCCTAAGTCTAAGAATATAATTCTTCTCCCAGCCAACCACACGCTGGTGCCCTCCTACTTCACCCAGTCATGTAGTTCACTCTCACCCTAATAGTATCCCTCTACATCCTCCATAGAATTAACCATTCCCACATCATTGGGGTTCATTTCCGTCAAAATTTGCCAAATTCGCCTTCTATTGACAAGACCCTCTGGAACAGAACGGCCAGCTGTGTGATAATTCCATTGACTGTAGGGCGTGTAATCAGAGTCCTCACCCACTCGAGAAGTAGACAACTTGGACAGGATTTTCCTCTTAAGCTTTCTCCAGCTCCGGCGGAATAATCCAGTCGTAGCTTGTTGATCTCTTCGTTTCTGGTCCTCTAGAAAGATAGGAAACTCGGCCAACATTTGCCTCGCAAGCTTCTCCCAGTTCCACTCGAATCGTCCGGTTGTAGCTTCTTGGTCTTTACGCTCGATGATTTCAAGCTCGAGATCCCATAGAAATGGGATCTGGATGAAGGCTTGCTTCCAGCGATGTTGGGGGATGAGATAGGTGCATTCCACAGAGGTGCTGCCTTCTGTCAGGATGCAGGCGATAAGATCTTCGATGATGATGTTTCCGATTTCAGAAGGTAGAGAGTCAAATCTGTTACTGAATCCCTCATCAGCTGATGGAGATTCTGCTCGCTCGAGGGTTGACATGAGTGACTTGGTCAAGTTCGGTATCTTGAGAGGGTCGCGAGTCCACTGTAGGCTGTATCAGTACTGAAACAATTTATATTAGACGAAGACTCACCCATCCGCGTCCATAGTTAGAAAGGAAGATAATCGTGGGATCCATAGCTTGCTGAGAGATGTAGTAACGCCCGAGTCCCAACTCGATAGGCTCTCCTGGTCTATTGTTCGGAATAGCGGGAATACAGAACCCATAAAGATTCCCCTGCTGAAGTCCCTTCCAGCATCGCCTTTCAAGTGTCATCCATAAATCTCCCAGGCTTGTGATTTTACTTCCAGGTGCTGCCATAGCTTTCTTTGCCACGGCGTGGCAAGCAGGATGAAGAGGGAGATACCACATTCTATCAAATATTTGGCCTTGTGGGTGGGGATACTCCGTTAGCATGATGATGTCCAGGCCAGTTGAGAGTGTAGCTCGTTTGAATCCATTCACATGGGCATCGTGGATAGTGATATCCTTGTCAGGAATGCTCATTGACTGGGGGCCTTTTAAGTAGTCTGGCCATGTTGGTCCGTAGAGGAGGATATGATCTTCTGTCCATTTAAAGGGATCCCAAGCTGTGTGATCAAAATCGTCTGCGAAGTAGTAATGAGGAAGACCCTCCTGGAGAGGAGTGGCACAGATCAAGCAGACGGGTTGTCCTAGTTGGACCATACTTTCGGTGACTGATTCTTTTGACACTCTGACGCAGGTTATAAACAAAAGAGTGGAAGATATTGTGCAGAGAATAGATGTAAGGTGCAGTCAGGTGTCACAGAGCCTTTACTGAACTTTAAGCTATTCTTTAACACTGGACCCTGCATATCACGGCAGAGTTAAACCAAGAATCCTCCTCTCCTATTGCCAATATAAAGATGGCCGAGAACTGTAAAACTGCCCTCCTGATGATCAAGTGCCAGAACATGAACAACTATGAAGGATCCTTTAGTCAGGTATTTTGGAGAATGCTACGTCCTTTGGATCGCAACCACTGTCTATTCAAGTGACGAAACTTTAGAGATTCATGAATGATTTTGAGCTTTTTTATTTTTAAAGAACTTAGCTTATACAAAGCTAATAGCTAAAGTGTAAAAGTCTAGCTAGTATATAATTGTCAATCAACGTGGGATAGATTAAATATTGACCTATCCAGCTCATCCTCGTGCGCGTCTGTCTATAAGAACCCCCTTTTCTTCGCCAAGAAGATTACCAGAAAGAAGCCAAAAATTTATATCCTTGCGATTCATCCCGTCTCTTTTAAACCCCCAACTCAAGATATGGATGGACCTTTTCCCATCCAACGTAGGTCGTGAGGCATAAGTAGAGTAATGCACGTAAAAACAGAAACACCATAACACCGTATCCAGTCTTCTGAAACCCCTCCAAGACCTCCTCAAGTCGTTCAACTCGGATGATAAAGATAAAAAAGGTAAAGGTGAAAAATAAACAAAAAGGCTTCAAAACAGACCACGGGTACGAATTAATTGAACTGTTTTGATCCCTACAGAAACCGTGCAGGGTCGCAAACGCCATGGAAAATGACCCGTAGTATGCAGAAAATAGTTTTCCGACCAAAGCGGTAAACTCATCTTTGATGGAAAGAATCATAAAAGCCGGAATGAATAACAGTAGTGCAATAAAGTCAAACACAGAACCTCGAGTGCTTCTCATCCCTGCAAATCACTGCGAGAATCGGACTCGATCAAAGGCCCATTGCCTGTTCTGTCAAAAGAGAAGCTGCCATGGTATCATAAAGTGTAGGCGGATAAGTCGTGAGCCGTCGTATAATGCTGTGAAGGGGCAAAACAAGAGCAGGCATTGCAGACTTGCGTTGCGTGTGTTCGAGAAGAAGAAAGCGAGTCCCACGATCAGAAGAACTTCGACATGGCTCGGCTGAGATCTATGAAGTCAACGGGCTTCGTAACGTAGTCACTAAAACCCGCTGCGACACATTTGTCCTGGACGTCAGACATGACGTTGGCCGACAAGGCGATGATTGGCATTTGGGAGTAACGGTTGGCAGATTCCCACTGCCGAATCTCACGACACGCTTGGTAACCGTCCTTTCGAGGCATGTGAAGATCACACTAGAGACATATGTTAGTAATGCTGCAGACTATATAAATGTATAAGAGTCCACTTACCAGAATAAGGGAGTAGTGCTTATGAGGCTTTGACAAAACCATGGTGGTGCACTCGGCACCATCAACGGCGATCTCGACATCGACGCCGATCTTCTTGAGGTATTTCATCAAAACCTTTTGGTTGACAGGATTGTCTTCAACCAATAGCACTTTGTAGCCCTTGTTGCCCATGCGCCGTTCAATCTCCTGGTAGCTAGCCTTCTGATTCTCGACCATTTGCTGAGCTGTCGACCGATTGCGATCTATGCTGAGATCGCGCATCTTGTTCGGGTCAAAGATGACGGCAAATCGGGACGGTTTCACAGGTTTGTAGATGAACGTCACTACATTGTCCGAAAGAAGGTGCTCATACTTAGTGTCGGCCGCTAGCTTAAGAACCGCTTGTCGTTGTACGGAATCCGATAGCACAAGAATGGTCGTCTTATCGATCGTCTGTGTTTTTGTAATATCATCCATCAATCCAATAATGGCCTCGGCAGAGGGAAGATTGATAACGATATGCGTAAACTTGATAGGGTCTTCGCCACTGATCAGTGTCTGAGCTTCCTCAACGCTTGCCAATGCCGTGATCTGGTGGGGAACATCCTTCGGTAGAGTCATCTCTATATGTTGCGTAGTGGCCTCGCGGCTGTGGAACTGAGGACAGATGATGAGGATCGAGTACATTGGGGGTCGGAAATCCTCGGGTGATCCCACAGGCAGTAGGTGAGTCCCAGGAGAGCTGCGCCCTGAGGGCATCTCCAACTTCATCTGAGATAAGTCTTGCCCACTAGCCTTGGCTGCTTCGCTAAAGCGGGCAAGACCTCCAGTGACGGATGTTGCAGACGACCGGTCGGTGAGTTGCGATTTGGCTGAACGGACAGATGGATTTGAGCTACCAACCGAAAGGCCTCCAGGCGACGTAAACTCGGACGTTGTGCCTCCAGGACTGGCAACTTCGACTGAGCGCAGATGCCTTGGCGGTGGCAGAGGCTTAATGCTATTAGGAACATTATCTACCACCTCAGGTCTAGGGGTATAGGCGCCAGTAGGCGGAGGGCTGTCAGGAAGGTTAGGATGATCCTCGGCTGTGGGAAGGCCGAATTTTGCTGTGAATGTGAAAGTCGATCCTTTGCCAGGTGTAGCTCGACCTGTCATGCTACCACCATGCAGCTCAGCTAGTTGCCGTGAGATAACAAGACCCAGGCCACTGCCGCCGTGCTGGCGAGTGCTGCTTCCGTCAATCTGACTAAATGGTTTGAAAATCAGATCGGCTTCTTCTTTGGAGAATCCACGTCCTGTGTCAGTGACTGAAAACTCGAGGATGATTTCGTTCTCATCTACATTGGAACCCTCCGCCATGTACACACGGCAACGGCTGAAGACCTCGCCTTCAGAAGTGAATTTGATAGCATTGCCGGTGACGTTAAGCAAGACCTGGCGAATTCGAACCTTGTCGCCCTTGACCCATGCAGGTACGTCTGCTTCCACGAGATAATTCAACTCCAGTCGCTTAGCGATCGCCATGGTTGAAACGAGCTCGTTGACATCCTCGATGATAGAACGGGTATGGAACCACTCGTACTTCAACTTCATCATACCAGCGTCGACCTTGGAAAGATCAAGAATATCGTTGATAATCATGATCAAACTATTGGCACTCGTTTGTATCGTGTTGGTGTAATCGAGTTGCTCCTCATTCAAAGTAGTGTCCTGCAAAAAGCTGACCATGCCAGAGATTCCAATGAGTGGAGTGCGAATCTCATGAGACATGTTACTGAGGAATCGCCCCTTGGTCTCCATGGCTTCTTTAAGCTTAGTCTCCAGTAACTTGTGGTCATTGATATCTGTCGCGGATCCAAAATAGGAGCTGGCACCACTACCAAAATCAATTGTGTCAATCTCAACACAACGAATCAAATGCCAGCGATATTCGCCAGTTTTTGATAATAGTCGAACCTCAGTGGTGTATGAAACTCGGCCAGCACTATCAGTCGCGACTTTGATGATTCCCTTACGAGCCAATTCAGTCAAGTCTGCAGTAGGCCAATCATATGCGGAACTACCGCTGGAACTGTTGTGTCGGGATAGAGTCTGTTGTGCGCCACGCATAGGCGAGTCCTGTGGCGTACCCGACCTAGGCGCTTGTATAGTACTCGTTGACGCTGCTTCAGACTGCATGGATCCTTGTCGATACACACTGTTTTGCCCTTCACGCTTTGGCCCGCCTGGAGTTGGAGGTTGAGTAGGAATGCGGCATTTGGCAAGATCGTCAGGGTGTACAAAGTCCATGAAACCCAAACCAAGTGAATCTGAGAAGCTTTGGCCAGTGTATGATAGCCATTGTTCATTGGCAAAGGTTATACCTTCGTCTTCCGTCGCTGTGAAGATGATTTGTGGTATAAGGTTGGCAAGTAGTCGGTGCTTAGCCTCGGATGCTTCGATTTCCTCCTGTCGAGCGGCTTTCAGCTCGGCAATGTGTTGGTCGTGGATGTCCATATACGATCCAAGGAATTGCATTATGACACCCCTCTTGTCCTTGGAGGCAACGGCCCGAGCATAAAACCACCTGTACGCGCCATCGAATCGTTTAATCCTAACTGTCCTCGAGAATTGTTCTCCAGTGCGGATAGAGTGGCCCCAGGCTTTTAGGTATTCGTCTCGGTCGTCGGGGTGAAGGCTTCCCCAGGGATCAGCAGCGAGATCGGTTGCTGTTTGACCTCGGTAAGAGAGGTACCGGCTGTTGACCCAAACGATTTCTCCAGTCTGCGGGAGAGCAACAAATACATGAGCAGGTAGAGAATCTAGGATCAGTCCCTTCAGTCTGTCAGATGGAGGTGGCATATCAACAGCTGTGGTAGTTAACGAGCCGCTCCGAGATGGTGCAGAAACGGGTGTCGGTCGAGCCGAGAGCGTGGAACTCGGCGGAAGAGATTGAAAGGTTGAAGCGAAATCTGCACCATAAGAGTGAAGCATGCTGTGTCCTTGACGAGTGCCACGTCCAGTCTTTGCAGTGTCAGCCAAATTCTCAGCCGCATTGTCATCATCGACGGGATCCAAAGTATCTTTACTGACATCGGGAGCATCTCCATGTGCAGACTTCTTCGCTGAAGCCGTAGTTGACTCATTGGATGAAGTACGAGCCGTCTTACTCTCAACGGACAAGCTCTGATCCGAACTCTCTTGCGAAAGCGAGGGGCCACTGAGGCGAGCGTTTCGCTTCTCGGCGGGCGAGCTGTCCTTCGAGCTTGTTCTTATTCGTGGGGTACCTGTGCCGCCAAAGGTCTCGTGTCGTGTAGGCACTGGACGCTGTCTGGAAGCAAAATAACCTTCACCCGAAGGCGTGGCAGCAGGACTTGAGGTAGGTGGTGGTCGCTTGTCGTTCATAAAGTTGCCAGACCCTTGATCCCACCCAGGTGTTCCTATTGGAGATCCAGTAGCACTCTTGGAGACTCCCGAATAGTCACTCGGGCTTGTCATACTGCCAGCATGTGACTGGTGAGGGACAATATCGTCGGCGGTAAGATAAGCCATATTTTCCAAAGGGCGTCCATCATGTGCAACTGCACCAAATCCAGCCGTTTGCGGTCGTTTGCGCTGCAAGCCTGCAAGTTCGGTTTCAAGATTACTGTAGTGTCGAGACAGAGAGAAGGTCGTGGCCATGTGTGGTGCGAGGTGTTCGAGAGAGTGCTTCAAGTTAGATGGATAAGGGATGATTGGACTAAGGATGGACAAGATTGCAATAGGTGCCGGCTTGTCTCTCTTGAAGCTGTCTGGTGTGTTACGGCCACCATCCTCACTTGGAGCAGGAATATTCTCGCTCTTGTTGCGGGAGTGAGACTTTTGCTCCATCAAAGTGCTGTCGAGTTTGAAGGTTCGGGTAGGTTTCGAGAGGAGGACATGGGAAAGCGGAATATGGAGAACGGTCCATGAATTGTCAACACCGATAGCTTCAGGTGGCCGCATCCCTGTGTAGTCATCTGTGCCGGTATCCGGGTTGAAAGAATCCTCATCTACCATGGCGTCTGTAAAGAATGGATTCTCTGTCGGGTCGGCCCGCACAGCAGGAGATGGAGCCGGCGATTGTGACCAGGGTGATGGGGGCGCCTGCTCAAACTCTTCGTATTTTGGAGTCGGAGGCCGAGGCATATCTTCTTCTAGCCGACCCTCCAGGCGCGAAGCTATTGACTTGGCCCTGTCGGCAGCTGAATGAGTCTTGCTGCGGCTTGGTACGCGGGAGGAACTAGCTGAATTAAACATCGATGATAGCTTCGAAAACGAACCGGATCGAGGTTTGCTGAAGTTCTTGGAGGCGTTGGAAGATTCTTGAGTAGTAGTTTTTGACTTCTTTGAAGACTCGGTAGGAACTTCATCGGCGAGATAAGGATACGATCTAGTGAGTGCGATGGCCCTTCCACGCTCCAGTACACGCATCACTCCACTATGGTCGATAAGGGGATCTGCTTCATAGTCGAGAGCCTGCAGCACAGGCAGAACACGTCCCTGACCATCCCTTTCTCCAATGAGTGGCGCTTCCCAGCTTGGAATCGGTTGTTCAATAGCATCGTGTTCGTCAAGCGCTGTCTTATTGAGCTTGGCAAAATCAGTATAGGCCTCCCTGGAGGCACGGCCTGCAGGATAGTTACTCTGACTCCTCGCCAAGAATGCAGGTCTGCGAGCCTGCAAATTAGGTTGGGCCTGAGACTTCTCTCTCTTCTCCTCATATGTTGTGTATGAATGTCGACTAAACAGACCGGGTCGGGCAGCAGAATTGGCGTGCAGGGTATCGTCTGCAACTGATGGTGTGGCGTTTGACCCAGGTCCAGATCTATCATAGTCGCTATTGCTCAAACCCATACTGCTAGGGTGTTTGGCAGCCATATATCCGAGGCTCAGGTCATCCTCCTTGTGTTGATTAAAAGTAGCCTTCTGGCCCCAAGGAACGTTTTCAATGTCTGTTGAATCAGCCGGAACGGCCAGTGTCACGCGCTCAGCTTTGTACACATCTTTCATAATTTGGACAACATTCGACCACCAAGCATCCAGACCAGGCTCAGCAGCAAGCATTAAAGAAAGATCATAAAGGTTAGGGTTAGGAAAATCGGGGTTTTCGGGATGTGGCGATACGGCGGATGGGTTGAAGGTAAAGTTAGACGCCGGGGTAGAAGTGCTTGACACAAGCTTGTCTTGAGCACCCATACCTAAGCCTTCGAAAGAGCCATAACTGAAGGATCGTGGAGCGCCCGTGGGTGAGAGGCTGGTGAAAGGCCTATGCAGGTACGATGGGACAAACCCGGGGGGCACCATTCGAGGAAACGGATAAGATGGAGTACCTGCAATGGGTCCTGGAGTGGGAGCGCCTCTAACAGTAGTGTTCGACTCAGTTGAAGTTGTCGTTAGAGCTGAAGTCTGAAGCGGTGAGCCAGTAAGACCTTCTTCTGGTATGGGAGAAACCCTGATCTTCTCGTTCGGACTCGCCATCAGGCCTCTAGCTGACATTTCGCGGCGTTCGAGATCGCGTGCAAGTTTTTCTCGGTATTCGTTGAGCTGCTTCTGTGAGGATATTTGGGCCTGGGACGCAGTAGCACCAAAGCCTGCACGCCGAGGACTCAATGCATCTGTTCCAGCGCGGGTTGTCGATGTTTCGGTAACGCTACCCAGATCCTTGACATCAGAAAGGGTGGTCAGGTCGGCAGAATCTCCTATCATGTTGTTGTGGACGCGGGGCTGCTTGGATTGAGCCTCAAGGGGCGAGTTTAGAGAGTGGCTCGGGTGGCGATCCGTCGTCATTGCGTCACGCGCGATTGGTGTCGCAGTCGCATCTACAGAGTTCGATATCGATTTCGGCATCAAACGTCCATTTCTATTAGCATAGACTGGTAATTTCTCATCGAGAGGAAACGGCGACAAGACTGGCGGGCGAGTCGATAAATCGTGTTGACGCGATGGTGACGGTATCGAGAATAAGTCGTCGCCAACCGGCGAGGTGGCTCTTTGCATGCCTCACGGGATAACCAGTCGTCGAAGTACCAGGTGCCAAATCCTTCTCGCCGGCAGGAAGAGTGGTGTTGAGTACGATTCGCGATTTAAAGAATATGTCAAATTAAGCAGCGGCGGTGGAGGGGGGGCAGAGATAGAAGCTTCGTTCCCTCTAACCCCAGGCCTGCAGTACGATAACAGTAGCAACGGTCTGTATGTATGAATCCCGGCACCAGTTGGTCAACGACCGAGATGTGTTAACGACCCTGTAGGGAGGTCCAAGATAGTGTAGGTAAGGCCCAGGATCGGAGGATGAGGGCCGGAAGAGGTTCCAACAACGGGGCAACGAGCGGGCAGCGCAACGCACGAGGTTTGAAGTGAGAAAATTGGGGGTTCAACCACACCGCAGCGTAGTGTGCCTTTCACTCTTGTCTTGGACTTCTTGGTGCGGAGAGTGAAATGGTAGCGGTGGTAGCGGTAGAGAGGTGGACTGAACTGGACTGGCCTGGCCTGGCTAGTGAGAGAGAGACTGGAGACTCATTGAGAGAGTCGACTTGGAGGTGGGCAAAAGTTGGCGTTTGGCTTGCAGATGGTTAAGGTACAGTAAAGTATAGTGTGTGCTTTACTGGTGCTACAGAACCTGTAACAGCTCGCAGTAGTACCTATCTGGTACTTGACTAGCCCACGATGCCCGCGCACAGAACGTGGGTAGGTAAAGCCAACCCTGCACACAATGACGTAGAGAAAAGAGACCCTCAAGGAAGGAAGCAAAAAAATCCAGAATTGGGCAGGTACGTACCTCCACCAAAAATGCAGCCTTGATGATATTAGCCTGGGACTACTCTTCCCTTCTCTACTCGATCATTCTCACACAATAACTCACGCCATCAACATGAACGTCCTCACACGATATCCAATGCCTCTTGCTCATCAGCCTACTCTTCTCGCATTACATGCACAGACTTGAGCAGTGATGACGCTGTCCTAATAATACATCCATCAGCTGCAGCAACTCAATATCATCCATGCATTCAGGGGATTGGCTGGTCAATGCTTCTCCTCTTGCTCCTCAGCGCAGATTGCACTGAGACCAATGGCCGCGCAAATGTGGGCGTGCATCACTATCGTCATCGCCTGTTGTCCCTGGTATCCGGCCAAGCCTCAGCCTAACCGACCACTGGACACTCAGTATTTTTACAAAGATCTTAGTGGCTAAGTTATCTCCACTGCAGGAGCTTTTGGTGCAGCAGCAACCACCATCATCATCCGCTTTATCGCCTGCATCCAATAGCTGTCAGGCACGCACTAGGAACATAACCTTTCCTGGACGAACGATGCACCAGCATCGATTAGGAGGGGAACAGCGGCTGGCACAAGTTAACCCATTTTCTGGGTCTGTGGCATTTTCAACCCCCTTATTCGAAAGAATCTAGGGAGAAAGCCTCCGTGGAGGGAAACCACTAACATCTCGGTACTCGGAGTGTCAGACTCTTTTTAGAAATAAGGCAAATCAGAAAAGTTCGGATCCGACTATCGAACCTTCTTAGTACCGCGCGCCAGGTCGATCGCGATGTTTCCCATTCAACATGGCAGCACTTCACGCCCAGCCTTAACCATTTTCAACAGAAACATTCGTGCTTTTTTCTTCTTCTTGCCGATTGTCAAAATCGCGCTCGAGCCACCATCATAACTGTCATCGGCTATGGATGGTGACCTTTCCCCATGGACCCTCTCGTTCTCCCTCGAGATCGGCGATCTTCAATTAACTGTCTTGCTCTTTAGACAATTTTGACAGGAGCCACAAGGACTGGGGATCAAGGTCTTTCGACAGCACTCAAAGTAGGGCTGTTTAAATGATGCTTACTTTCCCTCCACTAACGAGGATACCATTCAGCAATGATTGCAACTGTCTTTGACTTGGCTCTACTCCGCTGATTTTATCGAATTCTTTTACTATCACCTGTCGTTGAGAACTGCTGACAATCATTAGCGCTGCTAACCGCCCCATGTTATTCTTGAGCGTCATAATTCACTGACTCTCCCCAACTCCCTTGTTCGTTCGAGACGCCAGCGGCCAGCCCAACCACTCTCGACGCTCTGTTGACATCACTGTGGCTTTCAGGGCTTCTTCATGTCAGCTACCCGTTGTGCTGTCATTCGTGGAAACAGCCCGCTTCACCGAATATGAGAATTGACTTTCTTCACCACAGGGAACGACCTAGGAGTTTTCAAAAGTTTGAGAGCCACAACGAATTTCTGAGCCTCGTTTTCATCGGTATCTCATAAAGCAAAAATTGCAATCTACATGGATCGCTTTAGCCTCTCGATGCCCTTGGACCATACAGCTAACCAGCACGAGAGATCAGTGGGGAGGGAGTCTTCCCTGGGTCAGCCCTCAATCTCAAATTTCAATCTTTCCAGATTAGGACCAGTGCGCCGGCCTGCCACGCGGGCTTGTGGGTGCATGGAATGTAGCCGGGCAAGGAATACGACCATTGACGGCTTCCTGAAGTGTATCATGCCAGGGGTCTTGATGGAACTATCTGAGTACGGAATTATCATCCAACACATTTGCAGCAAATGAGAGTCTGTCTTTCTCGGCTCAAGACGTCCTCATTGTGACTTGTTATGTATAACAACGAGTTTATTATTGATTGACAACGAATCACGAAACAAAAGTCCCATTGCAGAATCCTGACTAGCTGTTGCAGCAGATTTCTTTCTCCTCGCGGGGAAGCCCTTTGTGCGGGCTCATCAGGGCCCTACAATACGGATAATGGGCTTGAGTGAGCTTGGTGAAAGAGATGACCATGGTTCCACAACAGGCTCAGCTGCTGTTGTGTCAGTTACACTTTGTCGTCAGGCCTACGGCTGTCCTCTGATTTACTGGATTTCGATGTTTGTCTCAAAAATCTTATGCGTCCGTCCACCTGTGTCTGAAGCAGCGGCTGGTTTGAGACTGGAGGTGCTTCGCATGACGTCTGTGTGTTCAGGACTGAACGTGACGTCAAGAAAGACGCCACGAAAGATCCAACCAATCCCAAGCTGTGGGGGGTAACCATACCCATGCCCATGTCTAGCGACAACGTGTCCAGCCTCCGAGGCACGGGATTGATAGAATGGGATGCGAGATCGCTTTGCCAAATCAACCATCACCTGCGGGAATATGAATATCTCGGCTTCCTCATCACACTGCAAGTCTCCACCGTTTGCGTGCAGGGGTCACTTCCTTTGGATTTGTTTTATTTTCCTGCAGCTATGAACATCTGTCTATTGTCTCCAGCATAAACATCACAGCCACAGCTCGGAGTGCAGGTCTCGCATTCGGTCACTTACACACTGATAGCAAGGAGGCTGAGATGTCAACTATGATTTCGGTTATACAACTACTTGCAAACGGCAGCCTCACGAACCTACGCTCGTCTGTCATCAGTATTCCCGTGGCCATCTTGCGTTTCTTCTTTGCAGTTCTTTATTGAACGATCTGGGATACAGCTTGCATTGATTTGGTGCCAAGGTCTAGCAAGGCAGCAAAATGTTGTTATAGTGGACCAGCAATCATGTGCTACCATGCAGTTTATACACCAGAATCTGGTTGGTCAGTGGTATAGATGCCCAGAAGATCAATTTCGCAGGGCTTTGGAACGGTTTTGCACTTGGATGATCAACCAAGCCATAACAACGATTGTTAGAGTGATCTGCAAAAGAAAACAGGTCGAGTCAGTCGGTGAGTCAGATTGGCCAGCCGCAAGTTGACGAACGACATGGCATTCCACTGTCTATCCCTATCTCCAAACACAGTTTCTCGGATCCAGCGGGGACATGAGGAGTATTAGGAGGTGCGGGACTTATCTTCATCAACGGTGGTCGACAAGGATATAGGGACTTCCGATCCCTTAACGATGACAACTGGCATCAAAGCTCAGCCTGAATCGGGGGCTTCCAGAAGCCCAACATGTCCATCCTGATCTCTCCTGTCAATCCTGGATTTGTTTGCAGCTGTCAGCCGCGGGAACCGGGCGCCATGACCGCGTTCCTGTCAGACGGGTCTCAGTACATGTGGGTTATCGAATGACTTTGTAAGTGACTGGTCTCAAACAAGAAAACCCTGCCAGCCAGATTTTGACAGGACCTGGTTACAAGCAAGTGCCATCGGATCTAAGCTTTCGCCTCGTTTTGCGTCCTATTAAACCTTCTGGAAAACGCTTCTAATTGTTTATTGTGTAGCCTTAAGGCGGATGTTCCCTGAAGGATTAGTAGCTTGACAGCCTGGGACGTACATACCCTTTCCTTCGATGAACCCTGCACTTCACGCTTCGACCCGTGGTGGATTCGGTTAATATACCACATATAGTGACTCGAGCGGTGACGTTGTCAGGGTAGTGTTGCAATAGATAAATGTTGGTGGATGAAAATCACACCCAAGGTAACCACACTTCTCTGCTGCCTACAGCGTTGCAACATGGTATAGATCAAGAGACCCAAATCTGCAATGAGCACGCTGAAACTATTTAAGAATACAGCAAGATAGGATTGCTAAGAAACTTGAGTCTGTTTCCCTTCAACAAGCAGTTACGGGAAGAATACTGGGTCTACGCAAAACGGGCTCCCGGGCCAATGCTACGGCCGAGATCTACCTCCCGGATCCCATCCCTGACATTGAGGTACAAGCTCAGCTCGGTACATGAAGAACAGCGAGTGCCGAGTTGGTGTTGTTTCATGGCTTGTTACCCATTTACGAGGTATGCTTCTTGGACTAGGTGTTCGATGAGGAAGACATTGTCGAAGCATTAATACTGAAAATTTGGCTTCTGCCTCTACGGTAATGCCGGTTCGTATCATAGCTAGAGAAAGATCTTTTATACTCTTGAACGCAGACGATTGCTATCATAAAAGCAGTATTCATTCAATGGGGCCCAGCCATAGCATTGTAATACATCAGATATCCTGTTCCTCAGCATGATATTCCAACGGAGATGTGTAATTATCTTGCCAGTAGACTTGCGCTCTGGTGTAGTGTTCAGGGTAGGAGAGCCGTACTCTAAGCATGATGGATGGGAACTTGCTCAAGGACAACTCGACGCAAGGTTGGGCAAACAAAAAAGGTTAAGGACATCACCATACAAGCTTAACAAACCCGTCTCTTGCGGTTGTATATTAGAACAACTGGTTGGGGTTGAACCTAAGAAGAAAAGAACCATTCCATTCTGAATAAGGGATGCACTAAACAAAGTCGCTCTCCCAATACCAAGTAATTATAATGCATGAGCCGCAAACATGACCCAAAGGCCCTCTCAACATAATGCTAAACAGAAAAGCAAACAAACTCCAAGCACCATCTGCCAACGCCTTGTACGAATTCGTCATGCTAAGAGCATAGAGTCCATCTCACAAGCTTGCCGTGATACCGGCGTCCTTCGCAAGCGCACTTGCAACACAAACCAGGAAGAATTAAGTTGAGCTTGGTCCTCGGAAGCCGAGCTTCTGCTTCTGGATTCGAGGAACAATGCCCACCAGCGTTACGATTGACAGCAAGAGAACAGCCCACAGCTTCAACTTCAGCACGTTCTTGTTGTAGGGAGTCTCAACAGCACTGGTGACAGTAGCCAGGAGGAGGACAAAGACAGTGTATCCGCTCCAGCGGTGGTACTTCCAGACAGCCTTGGCATTGTCAACGCCTCCGTAAAGGCTAGGGGTAGCCCACATGGTGAAGCCAACACCATACTGGAGAAGGAGGACGATGGAAGTGATGACACCGAGATAACCGTGAACAGAGTGGAAGTGAGCACCGTTGCTTTTGATCTTGTTGTACTCGATGATAGTCACGCCAGCTACAAGAATCAAGAAAGCCACGAGGTTGAGGATGGCGTGAACGCGTTGGCCGACACGCTTCTGCTCGGCCGTATGAGTAGGCTGTAAGCTTAGAACAGACTGGGCCAAGGTGAGGACAGCAAGAGATTGAAGTAGCGGATGCGCTGAGAAGAGGATCAACGGCTTAGAGAGGACGCTTGCCCAGATCAGAATGGTGAGTAGTACAACACCCAGCTGGGCGACTATGCCAGTTCCTGATACACGACATGATTAGCGTTGACTACTTTATGTCAAGATAGTGGCTTACCGAGAACGAGGTTCCTGATCATGGGAACGCCATCTTCTTGGGCAGCATCGCCAGGGCGACCAAGCAGAGGTTCAGTTTCCCTAGCACCTGTATCCTCGATAGGAGGGAAACGCTCCGGGACACCCGCAGCACTTGCCATTTTGCTTGTTGTTTCTTCGTGAGCCTGGTATTGATGAGTATCTTTTAAGCGTGATCACTCGAGATAAACTGAAGCTCAAATAAAAGGCAGCACAGCTTCAGTGCAGGGACCAATAGACACTTTTACGCGTCTAATTCTAGCGACAGTGCACGAATTGAATGAGGCTTTCACCGGTGCAGATGCGAATGCAAGCGAAATGAGATGCAGATGCAAGAGAGGAAGAAGGTTCACGATTACAAATTCGAGTTTCGCTTCTTCCTATTTGTGAACATTGTTGACGTCAATGAGATGATAGAGAGCTCTGACCAATCATGAAGCTCCTTTTGCAAACGACGCGGGGTAAGTGGTATGTAACTGGGGGCAAGAGACATCCATCATTCCATCACGAGAGGTCAGGTAGAAATCGCGTCAGCATATAGGGTAGGTAGAGTGGAAGAGACAACCTGAATTTACTCTGTGGGAAGACAGTATAAATGTAGTGGCTTGAAACTATGGACAAGAATTACTCGATAGAATCGAGCAACGTCTTAAACTGCCAAGCTAAGTTACCGATAAAGATAAGCTCTTCAACTAATAATGGCTTGACCCGCATGCAATTTATAAGTTTGTCACCTTATGTATTACTCTGGTTGGTCCCGTAAAGCCGCCGTCCGGCTAAGCGTTGTATTTCCTCCACTTCTCCGAAGCCGTTGACGGAACTAAACCCCGCCAAAGTTAACCAACAACCGAAACCCCAGACTTATCAGCGGCCTGTAAGTCAAATATTGGTGGGCAATCGTACGTAAAAGATGCCTCCTCTGTCAACTGCAGTACCGAAGCATCCAATGATAATAAGCAAGAGAAGAAACCGGTAGCCGTTGGCATGATCTTGATGCATATCAGTGGGCAGATCGGGTCTGGCCGAGACCGAGATCCTCTTCTCCGACTAATAGGTCATGTCATGGCCTCAGCTTGAGGATATGTAAAGATAAGGCCACTTTGAAATTTCTTATTTTTCGTCTTATATAGATGGTAAGAATAATCTCTCTTTCACTCTGTAAATTCGTCAACTCATTCACCATGACTTCTATTGCTGACGAGATCGAGTATAAACTCGACAACGTTGATGTCTCAACAGTGCGACCTGAAGACATCGATAAGACCTTCCGTTCAAAATGCATTGGTAACTCACCCACACTATGTCAAAAATGAGACATACTAAACCATTGTAGACCTCATCTCCAGCTCCTTGGGCGGCAAAGTCCTTGGTTACTCAGACCAATGGTTCTGTGAGGCTTCCAACCTCCTGAACCCCAGAGCCCCAATTGCTCAGCCGGGCAAGATGGTCTTCACAGGCGCCTGGTACGACGGTTGGGAGACTCGACGACATAACCAAGAGCCATTCGACTACGCCATCATCAAGCTGGGTGTCGCATCTGGCACTATTGAAGGAATTGAGATTGACACTGCCTTCTTCAACGGAAACCATGCGCCAGCTATCTCAGTTGAGGGTGTCTTCAGCCAAGATGACGATAAAGTTGTTTCTTGGGGAGGAGGTCGCGGAGAGTGGGAGACCATTCTCGGTATCCAAGAATGCGGTCCTTCTCAACGTTTTGCTTGGAAGCTCAAGACTCCTGGCCAGAAGCAATACACGCATGTGAGACTCAACATGTATCCCGATGGTGGTATTGCCCGTTTCCGTCTCTTTGGACACGCCGTCCCCGTCTTCCCCGAAGACAAAGACGCCATCTTTGATCTTGCTGCGGCGCAAAACGGCGGTATTGCTGTATCATGCAGTGATCAACACTTTGGAACCAAAGACAACCTGATCATTCCCGGTCGCGGTAAGGATATGGGTGACGGTTGGGAGACGAAGCGATCACGAGGAAAGGATCATACTGATTTCGCCATCATCAAGCTCGGTGCACCCGGGTACATCGAGAATTGGGTTGTTGATACTGCTCACTTTAGAGGCAACTATCCCCAAAAAGTGTCAATTGAAGGTTGTGAGTGGACGGGTCACGGAGATCCTGTCGCTGACGCCACGGCCTGGAGAGTCTTTGTTCCTCCTAGCAAGACTGGCCCTGATCAAGAGCATGAATTTGAGAGCGACGAGAAAGAAAAGAAGGGTCTGGTAACCCATGTCAAGCTTATCATGATTCCTGATGGAGGAGTGAAGCGGTTGAGGGCTTTTGGCAGGCGAGCATAGGGTAAGTGATAGTCATTTTATTTTAAGCCTTGAAATGATGATTTGGGAACGAGATTAGCATTAGCATGGATGCAAGCAATAGCCTCAATAATGCGAGTGGATACTTGATAAACTTGTAACGATTCGCGTCTTACTTTGCCATGGCATTGACTCTCAAGACGCTTCAGACAGTGAGTGAGTGGATGGACTTTTTAACACCGGATTGGGCAGAAAAAAGAGGGTTCAGTAATGCTGTGGCTGTGACGAAATGTGTCGTAAATATGGACGGTCCAGTTCGATTTGTCCCACTGTAGCTACCATCTTTTTAGCGGAGCTGCTCCAAAACCTAAGCGGAATGACGGTTTCTCCAGGACTTCATCAGGGACAGGGACAAAGTGGGTAGGAAGGTTGCCCTCCACGACTGGACACCTCAATCAGAGACGACATCAACACAGCCCAATCAATTTTTGGCCAACTATACTGGACCCGATAGTATCGATTTATCCTATTCAACACCACAAAAGAACACCCCAACATACTCCGCGACCGTCTTAATCACCTCATACGACCTTCCATGAACCACGCGCCGCAACTGTCTCGGTCTCGGTCTCTGTGTCTGCCCCTCCCTCCATCATGGATCTAGGGGACTCCCCGTTTGGCGGCTCAGGCTCAGACGGCCAGCCTGAAGAGAAGCCTCGAGCTCTCCCTGCAGATCTTCCAACATCCCTCGACGACAGAAGACATGTCCCCAATGAGCATCTCATCACCGAGACGGAGATGTACGATGGCTGGCAAGGTCAGTCGCATGCTTGCGCTTGCGCCGCTTGTATAACCAACACGAACACGTCACTGACGGCGCTGTAACAGGCCAGTCCCAGTTTCTCACCACTCCAGCTCTAGCGAAACCTCTCAACTTCGGAAACCTGTCGCTCAACGATCCCGACTACGAGGATGACATCACGAAAGGTCCCAAGGATAGCGACACGCGATTAATGGAAATGCTGGCCGCTCAGGCAGCGCACCAAGCAGCTCCTGCTTTCGAGAACGAAGATGAGGTTGTGAACAGCGAAACTCTGTCAGAGGCAGAGAAGAAGGAGAAGCTCCAGAAAGCCCTCAACATGGCTGCGAGTAACGGCGATGTCGACAGGATTCGAAAGCTACTTAATGGAAAAGCAAAGCAATATCTCGATTTAGATGCTGAAGACGAAGATGGAACACCACCACTTATATATGCCAGTTGCTTTGTGGGTGTTTTCCCTAAGATTGCACATATGTTACTAACCTCTAAAAGGGTCACGAAGCTGTTGTCCAAGCATTGATTGATGCAGGCGCGGACGTTAACAAACAAGATCGTAACCAATGGACAGCTCTTATGTGGGCTATGACGAATAGGCATAAGGGTATCGCGAAACTACTGCTCGACAACAACGCTTCTTCCGATCAAAAAACATCATCAGGACGAACGGCTTTCGACTTCGTACCTCCAGACAGCGAGATGTCATTCTACCTTCACGATGCTGGCTATAATATCGGCAACGCAGGAACCGATGATTTCTACCGCCCTGGATTCTCTCAAGATCGATTCGAGGAAGAGATGGCAGAGAACGAGATGCGAAGACGATTGATGATGGAAAGCGCTCGTGATCTCGAGGTCGATCTCGGAAATGTTGGCATGGACGATCAACCAGAGGTATGACTTATCGCAGAAGTGAAAATGTTATGGGGCTAACTGATTTTACAGCCTGTGGACGAATTCGAGGAAGAGCAACAGGAGTTTGACTGGAACCGTTGTCTGCACGATCAGATGTTCGTCTTCCAGGAACATGAGCTAGAGCGCATATTGGATATCGTTATTACCAACATGACACCGCAACGATCGCCGTCGCAAAAACCTGTTCCAGCCAATATGATATTCCTTAGCGCGAGATATGCACACTATCATTCAAGTCCGGAGCTTCTGGAGCGACTTTTGGTATCGGCTATGGACTACATCAACGACGTGGTTGAGAGGTGCCAATGGGATATGACTATCTTGGCCTTCTGGATCTCAAACGCCACCCTTCTCCTTCATTACCTCAAGAAAGATCCGGGACTTTTCACAGCGACTGCCGAATTTCAGGCTCAACTTGCGGAATTGATAAATGAGATCTTCATACTTATCGTGCGAGATGCTGAGCGACGACTGGACAAGGTCTTGGACGTGGCCATGCTGGAGCACGAGACGATCCCTGGCTTTGAGGACATTACTTTCCAAAATGAATGGAAGCTGTTCAAGCGCAAGACTACAGTCAAGGAGGAGCCGTTGGAGAAGCGCTTCCGACCACCGTCACCAAAACAACGAGCAAAGCCAGCGCCTCGAAATGTCACATCCCTCCTCTCATCTACCCTTTTTGTGCTCGACCTTTACGACATTCACTCTGTGATTACATCGCAAATTATTTCTCAACTTATCTACTGGATTGGAGCAGAGCTCTTCAACCGCATTATGTCGAACCGTAAATATCTCGCCCGAACAAAAGCTATGCAGATTCGCATGAACATATCGATATTGGAAGATTGGGCAAGGACGAATAACAGACAAGCAGAACACTTTGAAGGAGGTGAGGTGCGTCCTTCAGGCGAGACAACCCAAGACGCTGCTAGAAGGCATCTTGCACCCGTCATTCAGTTATTGCAGTGGCTTCAATGTTTCTCGTCTCTTGACGGAGATGATATGGAAGCTCTCATCATCACACTTCAACAGCTTAAGCGGCTAAGCCCCCAGCAACTCATCCACTCGGCAAATCACTACAGGGCAGAAGTAGGTGAAAAGGGGCTGCCAAAGAGTTGCATGAAATATCTTATCAATTTACAAAAAGAAGCGGCTCTCAAGCGAGAAAGACGGCGGAGCGGTATACCTTCACCACAAAAGTCGGGCCAAGACAGCACGCCAGTGACACCGGTAAGGGGCCGGTCAAACGGGAACCACCTCGATACTCCGGGAAGCGTGGCAAGCCCTGCTCCTGATGACGTGTCTGACGACGATGAAATGCCCGAACATCTGTTGCTGGATCCCGCTTTGATGCTGCCCTTTGTCTTGCCTTCGGTCACCGATATGCTCGTGTCCTACGGCGCTGGAATTGGTGGAGTAAATCGTGAGCGGGAGCGCAAGTATATTCCCACGGTGCCACCGGAGTTTCTCGAGAAGCTAGAGGTGGCAGGCGGGACCAGAAAGGGACCCATGTTTGGAGAAGCGGACTGGGAGAATGAAGAGGTCTGAGCAAGTAACATTGTGGCTGTCACGGATGCATAACCGAGCCTGTGTAAGGCAAGACTCGACCCAATAAAGAGATAGGATTCATTCGGAAGCCTTGTTGCATAAGAAGCAATGCTGCTGTAACGGCAAGAGGCATTCTGTGGCTGATGATGGCGAGCGTGAGCTAGTTAATACTTGGAAAACTTCGCTACGATATGCAAGCTGCAAGGGGCAGATGCATCCAGCAGCAGATAAGCTCAGCAATTCGCGTGGCGGAAGAAGTGGTTGCGCACACACACGGCCAATTGTCTCGACACGATGAGAAACTATATCCCGGGGTGGAGATATTCAACAAACGGCCGAGCAAGACACATGTGGCAAAGGAGCGGAAGCAACGGGATGGGATGGTGTGTTAGTCAAGTTCAAGTTGTACGTCTAAGTTAGCATGTTGTATACCTAGCTCGGCATATGGGCGTACGGAGTTGTGCAGGCGGAAATCTAGAACTCTTGATCTTTTATCAATTCTTTTCTTTTCTCTCTACTTTTCTTTGTCTCTATGCACTAAACTTGGTGGATCAAGTGTCAGTCTCAGGTCTCTCTCTTCCCAGCCTCCTCTAAGGGCAGGGCTTTGTGGTTGCAAGTCAAACTTGAAGCTTCGAAAAAAGCTTGGTGGGCCAAACGGGTGTTGTAACCTCAGCCTAGCAAGGATTATGCATCCACTTCAGAACAAGTCGGCGTTGTTCTTTTGCTGCATGCACTCAACAGTTGGCATCGAGGCGAGAACAACCGACAAACTACCCTTAGACTGACGTTAGTAGAGGGAACTTATTTTCCCCATTGTGCGTTTTTACTAGTATGCCCTATTCAAAGATTTGACGTTCTCGGCCTCTCCAGCATGGTCTGTTCATTCATTATCGAGTCTGACCTGCGGTTTGACCGAAAGATATGGCTGGGATGTTTCTTTTACCGCTACTTGATGATGATGCTTTTTTCCCGCCTCTTCCTCTAGAATAAGAAACGAAAAAAAGAACAAAAAGAAAAGACCCGCTCCCACGCGGTAAAGGGTTCAGCGTGGAGGAAAGTGTATGCAATAGCAAGGGGGTCGGGTTTGTCCGATGAGTTGGCAACGACAGACCAGGGCATGGGCGGTGACAGCAATACCAACAAGCTTGTGACAGTCTTAATGGCCCCTTCTATGGAAAGAACGTGGTCAAGACCGGATTACGGTACCGGGTAGCCGCTGTCCCGGGTGACATGGCATGACCCCGGCCGGGACGGGGAACGGGAGGATGCAGTGCTTCCGGTAACAACCAAGAGGCTCCATCTTCTGCGCTTTTTTATTCTGGATCCTATCATGCAAGTATCCTAGAGGCTCTTTCTCGTTTTCTCTAACCCTGCCCTACCCTACTCTACTGAAGGGCATTAACTATAGGGCAAAGGGCCCAGATCCCTGTTCCCAGGGCGGATCCTCGGGTAGATCATCAAGGACCAGATAACGAACCCAAGATTCGCGACGTGTCGCCTCAGATATTGGTAGTAAAGAGGGCTGAGACAAATCTTTCAGGTCCCAGCCTTCTTCTTTTTTGACAGGAAAGTCAAATATTGGCTTGTGTGTGTCTAAGGGGAACAAGCAAGGAAACAGAAAAAGCAAAGTTCGATCGGTCTACGGGTAATGGTGGTTCTTTTTCATGTAAGGGAGAACTAAGGTTCTTGATAGTGTAAAGAGCTCGCATACAAAAAGTCTGAGTTTTAAATGGAGATATGATGGATCTTTCGAGGTTGACCCATACAGTAAGTAAAGCTACAGTATCTGAATACATAGCGAGTAAGTAGAACACCATCTCGATAATAGTTTCTTTTTCATAGTTATCAAGAAACAGGGAATAAGAGGCAAACGGCCGTTTCATGCCAGAATAAAGCATAAAAAGCCCGTGCGAGTCTAAAACTCGACCCGGCCTTGGTTGCATACTTGGTTTAGTTCGTAGCGCAAGGTGACGAACTGGTGATGATGATGATGATGATGATGATGAATTTACTGTACCAATTGCCAACTTCCACTTTAGTTATGGAGTACACTTACGCTACAGCACAGTTTAGAGAGTAAAGTTTCGGGACCGCGTGGTTTCTCGTGTAATTGAAATTGGTGGCGATAAACGTTTACTCTAAAAGCACCGAGAGGGTTGCAAAGAGAATGAAAAGTCTGCTTCTGTTTGATAGGTGTTAGTGTTGGTGGACTCTAAAAATGGTTGATTGATTGCGTGGTTTTATGGAACTGGAACTGGATTATGCCAGACTTGAGTTAGTTTTGTTTAGGTTCAGTTCTTGTCTCTGTCTCTCGGTTTGTTTTTGTTTTGTTTTGTTTTGTTGTTGCGAGGCGGCTGGCTGAGTGAGTGAGTGAGTGATTGAGGCACTATCTAGTAATGTTCCAGAATAATTGTTCGTGTAGATCAAGGGATCGGGTCAAGATGAGAGATGAATGAGGCTGGGACTGTGAGACCTGTGTTGTCCTTCAGGTGAGCCAACGCAATGTGATGTGAATGTGATAAATGGCTGTGTAGTGTTGAATCGCGGGTACCTTGCAGACCGTGTCTCGTTTGGGTGCTCTTTTGCTGATCCTTGATGACTCTTCCCTAGGAATACGGATGTCGATTGGATCAGAATGATAGCTCACAGAGGCCCAACTCTAAACTACCAGCTGCTGTAGCGTAGCCCTTGGTGAACTTGGTAGGTGCCAGCTTTCATTCAGGTCAGGTCAGGTCACATCACCGAATACAGTAGCCAAGCTGTCAATGATTTTAGTGGTTCGCTTCTCTTGGCTGGCCGCGGCTCAAAAAAGAGGCCTGATCCACTCAGTGTCAATTCAGCAGAGCAAACGGGATGTTTTCCGAAGATGATTGTGATGTTTTCTTTGTCTGAAGGCATGTCTCGTCTCGATCGTCCCTTGCGCCCGGAATGTAGACACAAATGCAAACGCTTTGGCAAACAGATTCTTGCAGGGGAGATTCCGTAAGGGAACAAGACGGGGAAGATCCTTGTAGAATGCGATCACCTACCAAAGTTTATAGGCAGTCTATTGGGTCTACCCTTGTCAATTGAGTAGATTGTCGAGATCAAAGGGCCTTGGAAGTTTAACCGTTGAACTGTATTAATCGTAAAGGCTGGCAACCCTTTGAATCTCAATGCATTTGGTTAGGGAGGGATCTTCTGTTGGGTATTGATGCTGTATGCGAGTATGAATTGCCAACATTTCTTTGTTGCCCAAGGTAGCCCAGGTTTAGCTTGAGGGAGGTGAGAGGGAGGGTTACATCCGATGCATGCAATGCAATTCGCCAATCAATCGTATTCTTTGTCCTTGACCTCTACCTGATCTGTCTATGTCTTTCTACCTGAAGATGGGGAGAGTGATGTGTTGTATATCGGTCACGCACTCTCTATCATGCAAGTTGAAATTAAACAACCCGAGGTCTGCAGTAGACTAGACTGTACTGTACTCTCAATTATTATCATGTGTGCGGTACTCTGAATGCAACTGGTTAGTCTGGTGCGTTGTAATGCTGTAGAAAGAGTGACGGTGTGTAATCGGTATCGAGCCATAGAGTTTTTCACCGTCTCTCAGGCTAGAGGTTGACCCCTGCAACAGCCACTCTTAGCGAAGCATTTCGATCCACCTCCACCAAAAACTGAAGTAGCGGAGCGGGTTCTTGCCGTAGGCCAACTAGGCCAACGGAAAGAACGTGGATCCTGTGGATGATGTGGCTGTCAATGGATGGGGAAGCAAGGGAAAGAGAAAAAAAATATCTTGTTTACTTTGATCAATAATGCTACGCAATGAGTCTGAGAGTCTGAGAGTCGGTCTACTGTAGATATCCTAGACTAGTGATTAATATGTATATCCCGTCTTCCACACATTTCTTGTCTTTCTTTTCCCTTTGATCGTCTAATGATTTAATATACCCTCTTCTTGAGACTCACTCACTCAATTCGCATCAGCCGTTGTTTCCACCTGGACACGATACGATACACACGACACTGTCTTAACCAAAAAAAAAAAAAAAAAAAAAAAAAAAAAAAAAA
>JABKKP010000183.1:0-83903 GCA_013624355.1 Fusarium caatingaense
ATAAGATATAGTGGGTTTGGTATGTTGACATCGTGCGATCCGACGCCGTAGCGTGTTGTGAGAACAGAGAAGACGATTGCGGGTATCAAGAGGAGCTAAAAAGTCAGCAGCGGTTAGAAGTAGAGAACAGTTCAGAACATACAGCGGATAAAACAGAAAGATAGTCTTCCGGACCAAGAAGCTGTGGCGAGACATCAGACAAGCCAGCGCGGACATAGATGCGGAGCGTCACGACTATGACACTAGTGATGCCAAATGCTAGTGCGAAGCCTTGAACAACAGGACCTAAATCTTTGGGCGTCAGAGGAGGGAGAGCATTGGCCAAAGCCTGGATTTGCTCTCCCGTCATGGATTCTGCCATGCTAGAGACGGATACCCGCGAGCCTGCTCGAAGTGCAGATAGAGTATCTGTACGCGGGAATGAAATACGAGAAAATGTCAAAATGCGAAAACTGCTGCATGACAGCGAATTGTTTATCTTATAACATGCAGCTCAGAACATCTGCCGTTCTCCACCTGTATTGCAGAAATTGCAGTGGTCCCTCGCACTGATGACATTGCCGTTGTTACGTCTTATTGCTTTTCCCAATGTTGCAGTCATGGCGGCAGGGGTGATAAGCTGGAGCGAACTTTATCCTGGTTCACATACGGAGCCAACAGGAGAAACATTACTGTCGCTTAACGCGGCCCCTGCCGTGATCATATGATCTGATTATCGGCAGGAATCTGTCTTCATCTCTTTTTCTCTGGTTTTTTTCTTGCTACCCAGCTGTAAACCAAGTGTGTTCTAATGATGTCTTTGATAGGGCTAGAATTGACTTTGTCATTCCTTGAAACCAAGAAAACGAGTTAGGCACAAATGTTGGCCGATGTTGGTTCCTTCGTCTGCACTAGCGTCCGGGTTCCCTGCCACTTTGGGTGTACTTGGCCAAGTCTCGCGGACGGGTGAGGCTTCCGGGCGATTTGATGTGTCAAATGCCAATAAAGTTTACGGGATTACGCTCCTCGAAGGATTCGTGACACTAAATTAGGGGAAACGGACCCCCACCTCTAGAGTAAACCGCGATAAGAAAATTAGTGGTCATCGAGCTGAGAAGATGTTGCAATTGATGCAGCGGTGTCTGTTTAGATCGATTGTTCATATTCGTGTTATCATTCGTTGTGTTGATTTAACCTGTACGCGTTGAGAGATGTCGCGTTGAGAGGCGTGACTTTCAAAAAACTTCGTTAGATCGGATGTCTTGAGAATTCTGTTTTGTCTCGCGGGGCTCTACAAAACTGTCTTGCCCGGGCAGGCCAGGGACAAATCACTTTCACAGCAGTCTTCGCAGCAGTCGAAGAACAGGGAGCCCGTAATCCGCCCCTGTCTCCCGCGGGAATGCCTTGGAATCTTTGCAAGAACATCTAGCAGCTGTGAACCGGTACCTGGGTGCCATATCTAAACGAAATCAGCAGGGGGCTGCTTGCAAACTCTAATGCGGCCCGGCAAGGGTAAAAGCTGTTGTTACGAACCTTGAGGTTACAGTGTCTGCACAAACCCCTGCAGTACCACCAATCCAAACCCAATCCGCTAAACGAATGCTGCTGTTGGTCGTTCGATAGCAGGGTCCCCGACGCCTACGGGATACTCGAAAAGTCCGAACCAATTGTGTGCAACAGATACTCAGCATTCCCTTGTCCTACTTATCTTCTGTAACTTAATGATAAAAAGAAAAACAAGCCCATGCTCCCGTTCCTTGCTCTTGCCAGTTCCCCGAGTCATTCATTCATTTCTTGTCACGATGTTGGAAACTTTAGTTTTCCTGGCGGGCTGCTTCGTGATTTACACAGTTGGTGTGAGCATTTACTATGTCACACTTCATCCACTCGCGAGTATTCCTGGTCCTAAAATATGTGGCATAACCAGAGTTCCTTATTGGCTAGTGGCGCTCAAAGGTGAGGACGTGAAATGGATGAAAGGTCTTCATGACAAGTATGGACCTGTTGTTCGATTTGGTCCGACTGATGTGAGCTATGCTACCGCTGAAGCTTGGAATGACATCAATGGTCGCAAGGATTCGGAAAAGGCGCAGGAGTTTTCTGTTCAGCCTGTCAATGGTGAGACAGCCAACCGTCATATGCCGGGATAAAGATTAATGACTATTGCAATTAGGCGTACCAAGCATGCTTACCCAGGACGTCACGAACCATTCTCGCATGCGTCGGCTCTTCTCGCCAGCATTCTCAGAGCGCGCCTTGAAGCAGCAAGAGCCTCTATTTAGAAAGTACACAGATCTTCTCATGTACAAGATTTCCGAAGTTGGTCAAGATGGAGCCAAACCCGTCGAGATGAGCCAGCTGCTCAACTTCGCGACCTTTGATGTCATGGCCGAGCTATGTTTTGGTGAGAACCTCAACCTTCTCGCAAAGAACGAGTACAGTCCTTGGGTTAAGTCAATCTTTGACTCACTTACAATGCTTCCGATTGCGTCTATGATCAACTACTACCCTATTCTCAACGCTTTGTTCACCAGGTTTGAGCCCAAGTCGGTTACTCAACAGCGTGTTACACATTGCCAACATTCGGCTGAGCGTGTTGATCGTCGATTGGAGAGAGGTTCCGACCAACCTGATGTTTGGAACCTTGTTTTGGCTGCGAAGGAGGGTAAGGGTCTTACTGTGAAGGAGATGCACTCTAACGCTGAGTTGTTCATGCTTGCTGGATCTGAGACTACGGGTGAGTGCTACAGAAATTCTAGTTGATATGTTACCACGAGACTAATCTGTTGCATAGCCACGCTTCTGAGCGGTTGCCTGTATTATCTACTCACAAACCCAGACAAGATGGACATCCTTCTCGAGGAACTTCGAGGCAGCTTCACCAACCCCGAAGAGATCACATTCGAGCGCGTCACGGAATTGAAGTATCTCAACGCCTGTCTCAAGGAGGCTCTCCGCATCTACCCACCCGTCCCCATCGGCAGTCCCCGCGTCGTCTCTCCAGCCGGCCAACAGATCCTAGGCAAATACATCCCACCCGAAACCCGTGTCTCGGTACACCACTGGTCCACCTATCGCTCGGAGTCCAACTTCAAAGAAGCCGACAAATTCGTTCCTGAAAGATGGCTGAAGAAAGACACGAAGTATGCTGGAGATGCTCTTGATTCGCACCAGCCTTTTGGGTTTGGACCCAGGAACTGTCTGGGACAGAATATGGCGATGCATGAGATGAGGCTTATTTTGGCGGTGTTGCTGTTCAAGTTTGAACTTGAGTTGGAGGAGGAGTGTCGAGATTGGGCGGATCAGAAGTCTTTTGCGCTGTGGATTAAGAGCCCTCTGATGATCAGGGCTAAGCCGGTTTCTACACATACCAGACTCAAAATTTAAATAGATGGAGGATGAAAACAGTATACAGTTGTAAAGTCTGAGATTCAGCAGTGGCCTTGTCCGCATTTTGCAACAGCATTTGGGCGCAATGACTGTTCCAGAGCACTCTGCCACTTCAATTGCCTACACGAGTGACAAGCGTTTACCCTCATCATCGCCTATGCATCTAAGATCGGCCAATTGCAGCTAGCGTCTAGTGTTCCTGCATATCGCGTTTGACAGATGTCTCCGACTGGTTCACAGTAAGGGTCCACGATCTTCTAGAAATGAGTCTGAAAGGGTTCGGCTTATCTCTTGGCTTCGGCTGCGCAGGATTGATGTCCCCGGGACTTGGTACTGGTGACCAACATGTTACTGTTCATCGACGTTCATCAGAACCTTGCTGTCATATAAATAGCAGACCCCAAATGAAATCGGGCTGCAGGTACGATGGGATTGAATGAGCGGTATGAAGCTTCCATCCAATTGCGTCATTACAAGTGAACACGTTCATGATAAGATTGTTGAGGCGACATCCCAGCCCCTCCGGAGTAGTGACAGTTATCCGATCACGTGGGGGAATACCGGAGGGGACGGAAGACGGGTCTAGTCCGCGCGGCTACGCTAACCCCGAAAATGGAGACTCGAATTCCGGGGTGGACATGTACCTGCAAATGTTGGACAATTAATGTATATCCAAGGAATGAGTACAGCGGCCACCTGTATTGCGATTGGCGGTAAATTATAATGGAAGGTTTTCTCATTCAATTGGCATGTTGTAGCACTTTTCAGTGGTACAGAGTTACTGATACCGTACCAGTTCTCCGATCCGTTGTGGAGCCCGGGACTACTTCCGTGCCATCTTAACTTCCCTTCCCCACAACTCATCCCCAGCATCGGGGCACTTGCCGAACTATCTCCTCAGCTATATAAACCACCGTCTTCTTATCTCTAACTCAGTTTTCCTGTCTCTGCATATTCAACCTTCACACAACAGAATACCAACTACAGTCAAAATGTCCGCTGTTCCTCTCACCGTCATCAAGGGCGCTGGCTTCGAGCACATCCCTCTCCCCAACGGCCAAAACGCCACCACCGCCGACTTCCACACCATCCGCACAAAGACCGACTCCCCCGCTCACATCACCTCTGGATTCTACAAGATCGAGGCTGGTCCTGCTCGTCCTGCGCAATACAACTTTGAGGAGTCAAAGTATGTCCTGAGCGGTCAAGTCGATGTTCTCGTAAGTTCCTCCATTATTTTACTTCCTCATACAATATAGTAACACGCTATAAGGACGAGGCTACTGGCATCACCCACCACCTCACCGCAGGTGATTTCGCCTTCTTCCACGTCGGCTCCAAGGTCCAGTTCTCTACCAAGTCCGAGGGTTTCGCTTTCTACGTCGTTACTCGACCTGTCCGCGATGCTCACCCCAACCTAAAGGGCCGTGAGGAGAAGACCAAGTCTCACCTGTAAGGAATTTGTACGAAAAAGGTTTAATGGGAAAAGAGCTTTATGATACCCGTCTAGTATGATCAATAGGCGGTAATAGATAAGAACAATTCATTCATCGGTTTATCCATCAACATTGGTTCACTGTACCTTTTTCGGATGGCCTATGCTTGTCCCCTCAATCACTTCCAGTATTTTTGATGTGCAGGGTAACACGTCCCCAACAGACATCTAGTCAGCTATTAGCTTCCCCTCCTTGTAACACCTCATCGCGAGAAACCTCGACGCTGACGCAGGTGTCTGCCAGTTGATCAGCGAAACAGAACGAGGCTGTACAGCTATTAACCATTCCGAAATGAACCACACAACAGTCCAGCTCTCACCTGATCTCTAACCTATCAACCATTCGGACTATAAGTTGACACCTACATCCGTCACTCGCTCTTACTACCCCAAACCTACACCATCGACCCCAAAACCACCAACTATAAAGACCACAAGGCTCTAATATATCTACCTTCTTATATACAGCATTTAAAAATGGATCTCTGCATGGGCTACATGTATTTCTTAGACAAGAATGAGATTCCAGATTATGCGAAACTCACCCCAGCGCTGGATGAGATCTTTGGCAAAGGCAAGGTCAAATGGGAGATCATCGACAGGCAGCTCATCTTCAGGAGCGAAACGGAGGATCTAAACGGGTTGAGAAATAGGCTTCGCGAGAAGGGGGTAACCCCTACCTGGGAAGAGTTTGTAGCCAGGGAATTAGATTAGGATCGGTGGGGATGGGTGAAGACAATGAATGGTGGGAAGACATCTAGCGCTGCTTGGTGATGTTATCTGTAAAAGATTGTATGAACTTTCTTCTTCACGTTCTAGCTCGGTCGCCGACAACAACAGCATAGGTAGCTAAATTGGAGACTTTATGTAATTCAAGAACTATAGTATAGCGATTTATCCCTGAGTGCGTTCTATTATCGTACCATTGGTGTAATCACTTGCAGCTGTATAGGGTAACCCACCGTCACCTACTTTGAGGTTATCATGGAGGCACTCCTGCATGGATCCTTTAGCCAGAAGACTCTTATGAATATTACGTGCTACGAAGTATCTTATCCAATAGTTGTTATTCGTTCTGAAGCTCACGTCACATGATTGTTTTGAATTGACGGGTAGATTCTTCACCAGGCTCCAGCGACGAGACCTCAAATTTTGGAAGTAATGCTCATGACATCATGCAATACTCCGTTGAAATCGGCAACGACTAAGATGAGCAACGCAGTACCGGGGATTCTGCGGTCTATAGCCGCGGTATCTGCATGTGCCGTCAACTTTGTGTTTCGGCGATTTATGACTGTGCCTTAGAATCTCCCCTGTTTCTCTTTGGCAATTGGCCAACATGCTTGGTGGCCAATCACATTGATTTAGCGCAGGTTCTGGAGAGGCTCTCAATTCCGCACTCGCCACTAACAAAAACGCATCGTCACTGGTTGATCAGGTCTTCTTGCAGGAGGGACGGAAACCCTTCCGCCCGGCAAATTGGTGAGTATCGAGTGCGGGGTCATTTTATGCTGTTGTCAGATCGTGCATGCATAAAGTTCACTCGCAAGCTAGTCTCTACTAGGAATCGCGGACTTGATAATTATTTGTTGAGTGTGATCGGCGCAAGAGGGAAGAAAGCAACAGACACCACTCCTCGAGAAGTCGCCTGGTGAATGATCACTTCTTTCTTTTCTACCGGTAGTTGTCTTTGTCCGAGGATCTACCCGCCAGCTTGGCATGTGTATTTACGTCATGAAGTTGTTGAGATTCGTCTTGCAGTTGCTTTAAGTCAAGTTTGCGATACAACAAACAACCCAATCGTACAATTCAGACGATATTTCTGACATGTGTCTGTACAGTTTGAAGGGACTGCTCCTCAAGGTCAATAGTTGCTGAAGGAGAAGCTGTCCCGAGACGCTTGCCATGGTAGTATCTCTGCCATGGCCACGAAGAGGTTTTAATAGCGGTAATATTTCTCATGACTTGACCGAGAGGGCAAGAAATCAGATGGATGGTGAAGTTCCATTACATTAAAGACTCAGCACGTATTTCTTGGTGTTGTCGCTATTTACAAGTTGTCTATCATGTCGAGGCATATGTTGTTGTTGTTGTTGTTGTAATGCCTACCTGTTACCCGGTGTGGAGCTGAGTGGAAACGGCTAAGTTTGCGACTACTAGTGAGGCCATCACGCATTTGACATTTTCCACACACCCATTTGGAAGTTACCTCGGCATTACTTTTACAACGAATTACCACTGAAGCCTGCATCTCTATATAACAAGTCATATTCATCACAAAAAAAAAAAAGTAATTATCAGCCAAGATCAAGTTTACATACATTTAGTTTAACCTGCTATTATCCTCAATCGACCACACCTGCAAAAGCGGCACTGATAAGTGCAAAAGAAGAGATGCAACCCAAAGACTCCATCAAATCGACTTGGCCTCTTGGAAACAAGTCAGAATGGGGTGTCAACCACCATGTCATTCATGCCTTGAACGCCTATCCAGTTGGCCCAGGCGAAGACGTACCTGTCCATAAAAAAACCGACAAAATGCCTTACTTTGCTCAATGGCAAGGTCACGTCTGGGTTCTCCTACACGCCTTCGCCCCGATCGCACTTCACCAAGGTTTACTGACCTATGCACACCAAGACGCCCTGCACCCTGTCGCCGTGTTCCTTCTTTACTTCCCTATGTTCAGCTGGACTGTTGTTCGTCAAGTCAAGGCTGCGCGCAAAGTCGGGCATCAGTATGGGTTTCTGGATGGAGATGCTCATGAGCGTGATGGAGTGCCTGATGTTGGGGTTGACAAAGTGGTTTCGTCGCTGTGGAAGACGACTGGGTCTCGCATTCTTCTGGCTACATGGATCAGCTACGACACCAGCCAGTCGCCGTTATCTGCCATGAGCGACTGGTCTTGGTGGGCTTGGCTGTACTTCCAAATCGGACTATATGGCATTATTCTTGACTTTTGGTTCTATGTGTACCATCGGGCTATGCACGATATCGATTCGCTGTGGAAGTACCACCGAACTCATCACTTGACGAAACACCCCAACACCCTTCTTGCTGCTTATGCCGACCATGAGCAGGAGTTCTTCGACATGGTTGGCGTGCCATTCTTTACCTGGGCGACATTCTACTGTCTTGGAATGCCCTTGGGCTTCTATGAATGGTGGGTGTGTCATCAGTACATTGCCTTCACAGAGGTCCTTGGTCACAGTGGACTCAGAGTATATGGCATGCCTCCTTCGACCTTGAACTGGCTACTGCAGCTATTCGGTGTCGAACTAGTCATTGAAGACCATGACTTGCATCACCGCAAGGGATATAGGAAGAGCCATAATTATGGCAAGCAGACTCGTGTTTGGGATAAGCTATTTGGGACATGTCATGACCGAATTGAATCGGCGAAAGAGAATGTTGATTGGGATACATCAGTGTGGTTTCCTCTGTCTTAGTTACTGCTCTTCTTCATGATAGTCAGTGTTCCTTCAATTAAGCACTTCATTGTCCAAGATCTTGTGGTCACTGTGACTGTAAACCAGCGCTAGGCCTTTTGAGGAATCACCTCGTCTCTCCAGTGGAGCCGATCTCGCCCAACCCAAATATGCTTAAAGCATAACCTATTGACGACGACTCAACCTAAAGCCGAAACTAACTAAATAGCGATCGGACTTGTCGGGCTATAATAATAAAGATTGGTCATAGCACTTTCTTAATACATACAAAGCTCTACGAACTTTTGTAATCGGACGACCACATACTAAAATAGGAAGCGAGCCGATCCCTGCTAGATCGAGATACCCCTGAAAGAGGACCTTTTGATCCATTAAATGCTTGACCAGGATGTTCGACCTTCCCAACAGAGCCCCGTGATAGACGATAGTGGAGTCCAAAGACCTTTTGCAAATCCCCATCAATGCGGTATATCGGTAGTATAAGAAGCAGGAACATGTAGCAACAGTTTGGTGGTTTCCCACCTCTCCTCATCCTCTTAATTCTCTCCGACAAGAATTCATCAACCAAAATGCGTCTGTCGACTGTTTCTACCGGTCTGCTTGTTGCTGGCTCTGCCACAGCTAGCCTCGAAAAGCGGGCTCCCCTGTTCACGCGCGATGATAGTGGAATTGAGGGAAAATACATCGTCATGATGAAGCCCGCTTCGGATACCACAATGCACGTCGATTCAGCCGTGAAAGCCGTTGCTGCCGAACCTGATATGGTCTTCGATACTCTTGGCGGATTCTCTGCCAGTCTATCAGCCGGTGAGGTGGAGGACTTGCGCAACAACCCCAACGTACGTGTATATACATCATCTTTGGAATGGTTACTGACTTGATACATATAGGTGGCCTACATTGAGCAAGATTCAACAGCCAGAATCTCCGCTACCCAAAAGCAGGCACCATGGGGCCTTGCGAGACTCTCAAGCAAGACTACTGGAGCAACAAGATACTCATATGACTCATCGGCTGGCAAGGGCACATGCGCCTACGTCCTTGACACTGGCATCGACACAGAGCATCCCGTAAGTCATTTCTGTCTTCTCTCGAGACTACAACTAACAGAGCCTAGGATTTCGAAGGTCGTGCCGAGTTTATCGCCACGTATGTTGATGATATCTGGTATGATGACCACGGTCACGGCACTCACTGCGCTGGTACCATCGGATCAAAGACATATGGCGTTGCCAAGAAGACTCAGCTTTACGGTATCAAGCTCTTTAACTCGACCGGAGAGGGAGTTGCGTACGTCATCCCCTTCCAACTTGCTTCAATCCCGTAACTAACAAAGCGAAGATCGTCTATCATTGCTGGCATGGACTTGGTCCTGAAGGATGCTCCCAAGAGAGACTGTCCCAAGGGCGTTGTCGTCAGCATGTCTTTCGGCGAGATCCCTTCCCAGGGCATTGACGATGCTGCCAAGGCTCTCGTCGAAGCCGGCTTCTTCGCAGCTGTGGCTGCCGGAAACGGCGACGAGAAAGGCAAGCCCTTGGATGCCTCGAGCAACTCACCCGCTAGGGAGCCCAGCGTCTGCACCATTGGCGCAACAACAAAGGAAGACAATGTTGCTAGCTTTTCCAACTTTGGCAAGGTTGTTGACCTTTACGCTCCTGGTGTTGCCGTCTTGAGCACATGGCCTGGAGGTATCACGAAGTCTATCTCGGGTACTTCTATGGCTACACCACATGTTGCTGGAGTTGCGGCTTATTTCCTTGGTCTTGGAAAGTCTGCGGCTGGTATGTGCGAATATCTTCAGAGTATTGCATTGAAGGATGTCATTAAGGGAGTCCCCGAAGGAACTAAGAACCTTCTCCTTCAGAATGGCAAGGCGAAATAAGTGGCGGGTTCCTAAGTAATACCTGTCAGAAGCCCTTACTTCATTGTAGATAATCTGTATACGAATGTGTATTTCTACTTAATGTGTCTTTTAAAGACATTAGAACCCTATTTGTCACTATTGCAGTTGCTGTCCTTGTTCTCAACTCTAGGGACAGCTCCCAGTCGAAGTAAGGAAAATGTTCTGGGTACTGGTCTTTGTCTCGGAACTTATGTAGAAGATAGACCCTTTCCTGACAGAAACTGTGTCATTATCTGCAATGAGGTTTCAGGCTCTGCTCAAGTCAGTAGGGAACTCTGGGTACTCGGACTCTGTACTTACGGTACCACCAGACGTTATGACCGGCATTGAAAACTCGCGCATAGTGCAGATTCTCCACAGACTTGAAGGTGGCTTTCTCGACACCATTGACCTTGTAAGGCTCAAGTTCCTTCCTAGCAAACTCTTTCTTTCTCGGCCAGTCCACTGCATCTGCAACTCTTTTTGTCCCAACCCAGTTGCAAACGTAGTCGGAGTCGCCAGCCCATATAAGGACTTGAACACCATCCCGAACAATGCGTGAGAGTTCGCCTAGAAATGATTTGGCATCTGATACGGCTGTTAGCTAAAAGCTTGGCGTTGACGATATGAACAGACTTACCATCACCTGATTCGAGGATACCGAACTGACCCCCACTCTCTGTGTAGTTCACTCTGGCTCCGATCGCCTTCTGCACATCAGCCCTTTCGAGGTATCTCTGATGGTAGGTGGGGGGTCGAACACCGCCAGGTTGTATATCGGCCATGATCCAGTCGTCGTATGTATCCATCGCAGTTGTCCAGATCGGCTGTTCAATGTCATCCAGATAGCTTCGATAGGCGGCAAAGCAGTCCTCACTAGTCCCACTGTCATCACATTTGTCTAGACTTGGCACGACATTAGTCTTGTACTTTTCCAAGAGCTCATCGTACATAGACTCGTTGATGAGGGGCCTGTATGAGTTATCGAGCGCGAAGTCGAGGTTGGCTTTTTCTTGTATCCTTGCATCGAACCAAGCGTTACTAGCACTCAATGCCTTGACATTGATGACATCGCCACTAGCCTTTCCAGCTTTGATCTCCAAGTTCTTATCAAGGATATAATTGACAATTTCTGGACCAGTATGCCCGCCGTAGGATTCAGTATATACCGAAAGATCTCGGTTCTCGTACTCAGTAAATGCTTCAAACCACAATTGGAGAAAGGCCCAGACGTCGGGAGAGCAGTCCTTGGTCGAGTTGACCTTCGCGCCATTGCCGTAGGAGAAACCAGAGCCAATTGGTTGATCGATGTAAAGCACATTGGCGTGATTGTTCAGACTGTGTTCTCGTAGAGTGGGTTCAGCACCGTCTCTCAAAATCTCGCAGGGCCCGTGTTGAGTGAACATGCCATATTGCGCCGAGTTGCCTGGTCCGCCACCGAACCAGCTCACGAGAGGTGCTGTGCGAGGATTGTTTCTGGACTCAAAGAACCAGAACCACATATTCGCATCTTCGCCCACGGATAAATAGCCTGAATACTGGTTGACTCCGGGTGTCGTTTCGCATATCCCGGAGTTTTTGACGAACGATATTCTAGAACGCGTGGCTTCATGATAGTAGACAGTGTACACTACATCGCCATCATTTTCGGTAGACTGCGTGTTTGGTGACAGAGTTGGGCGTGCTGTTACTAGCAAGCTTCCCCAAAAGATGAAGAAGCGATATAGTAACATAATGAGCGTGTTGAATAAACGATGATCAGAAGGTAGAACGTTGAGAAGTAGGGAGATATCAGTTTATTAACTGTTACTCCGCCTCCCTTGTGTCCTTGGCAGATGGTCTTAGTCAAAGAGCTGCATAACATTACGAGTTTCTATTGGTCGCAAAAAGACTTCGGCTACTGAAGGATTGAATCAACCTGAAACGGGCAGTTGGTCTGATGATCGCTATCTCTTTCCTTAAACTAGGGAACCTGATCGTGTACTTATAGGTATTTCAGCAGATATTAGCAAGACTCAGCAAGACAACTGTAGTCTACAGAAATATGAACTTGACTTCCAAGACAGAAGATACTAGAAAAGACTCAAGTAAAATAAAAGTAATAACAGAGACTTAAACCTGCATTGATAGATTATTCTAGGCTATAAGTAAAGAAATAATATTAAGCAAAAGAACTAAGTCCTTCACTCTCTAGCAGAGGCATCCTATATTTCTCCACAGATAATAACATTTTGGAGGTTTCGTGAAAAATACGACCTATAGATAAAAGCATTGCCAGGATGCGAGCAGGAACAAGTCACGACCCACTGCTCAGTGTGGCTCAGGCTGCATGTGAGACGTGGCGATGCAAGTCCAACTGGCAAGTTGAGAGGCTTGTTTCTGCCTAACAATTACATCGCGCCCCAACCTATAAAAAACACGTTCCTGGTCTCTGGAGAAAGGTAATCTCAGCTACCTAGGTAAACTAGACCATGAACCATGGATAATTACGACTATCAGCCTCTGATCTACGATGACCAAATTCGGATCCTGACACTGATACCAGGGTCTGACAGGGACCCAATCAAAGGAACCATCAACTGCATACGGCTTTCGTCCATTCAGCCTCCCACGCATCACACCCATCGGCCTGCGTGGACATGGAGCCACACAAGGGTTGTTAGTCCACAATGCATTTTTAACAACCCTTCATACCCCAATCGCCGAGATATTATCCCCTTGACAACCTATACTTATGATTGCCATCGCACCGCATATACTCCAAAAACATACGACGCATTATCGTATGCATGGGGCAATCCTGCTAGAGTGGAAGAAATTCAAGTCAATGGGAGACGACTTGGCGTCGCTCGGAACCTTTATGCGGGATTGTTACGACTTAGACATCGGAAAGAGGAGCGAAGGCTCTGGATTGATGCACTTTGCATTAACCAAAGCGACAATAACGAGCGAAATCACCAAGTCAAGATGATGCAGAGAGTCTACTCGGTTGCGTCATCGGTTATCGTTTGGCTTGAAGAGCCTGACCATGACGTGGCTCTTACTTTGGATGAGATCTTGGACTACAACAATCCCCTCAAGGCCAGAGCGAGCATCTTGTCGTACAAGAGAGCGATATTCACGGGATTGTATAAGATTTTCCAAAAGAGTTGGTGGCGGCGGATATGGATAGTGCAGGAGGTGGTTGCAGCTCGAGAGCTGGTTATTCTCCTCGGTGGCACTACCTTTCCTTGGGCCTATATGAGAGAGGTATGCTCGAGCATTCACCAAGAGACTCTTACAGAAGATCTCAATAAGAGGTTTTTTTCACCCATTCTGGAGTCTTGTGGGTACCAGAAATTTAGGGACCTTGACTCTTTCAGGGTAGTCGGGGTAATGCCACTTGTGCACCTTCTACGATCGACTCAAGAGTATAGGGCAACCGACCCTCGAGACAAGTTATACGCTCTACTCGGCATGACATCAGACATATCGACACAGGACGTGGTTCCCGATTATAACAAGCCTGCGTACAACGTCTTCCTGGATTTAATCCAGTTCATGGCGATGAAGCGCGAAAGCCTTGATCTTATCTGTTTAGGGCAAAAAAAGCGTGCCTCGAATATTTGGATTCCATCATGGCTAGCAGCGGCAGGTATAAAACCTTCCGATAAGCGAGGACTATCTCACAAGGCAGCTGCAGATTCCAGAGCTGTAGTAAATATGTCCGAATTTCCACGAGTCCTCGTTGCTGAAGCTGTCATAGCGGATACAGTTGAGACATCCAAAACCTCAGCTGCGATTGCGAACGAACTTGAATCTATCATTCAAGAACATCAGAATCCCTCAAGACGGGAAGATGCTCACCTGTACTTCCAACTTCTTTCATTAATCGCTAGTAACGAGGATCGCATGGGGTTCCTGAATCACAATAAGGTTTCATCAGGGCTTCAAATACCAAGCTATCGTCGTTTGAGAAAAGCTTTGCGAGAATGGAACGTTACCATCCGACCCGCTATTGAACGACGGTTCTTCACCACGACAGGGGGAAGAATTGGTCTGGCACCGGTGGAAATTCAGACACACGATAGAGTTGCTGTTTTGAAGGGTTGTCATGTCCCACTGATCATTCGTGCTGAACCAGACCATTGGGACATTATTGGAGAGGCGTATGTTTCGGGCATGATGTTTGGTGAAGTCATAGAAGGAGTCGATAGCGGTCGGTACAAACCAACAATGATTCCCTTGAGGTAGAGAATTCGAATTTATCTCGTCTTAATGACATGCATACTGAGTTCTGGCGTCTTGCGGGACGCTATCAGATCATATTCAAGTTCACTCAGTAATCATCATCGAATAAGGCATTCTCTGAGATTCGTTCGTCTAGCACTCAAAGTAATAGCAATACCCGAAATCAACAAGGTAGACGAAAAAAAAGCGTTGCCACAAGATGGCAGGCAGAATGTACGTCCTGGTCTGTAATCACACAAGTACGAATTTGGCTGCGGAGAGATAAACCACATCCACTACCTATCTAAACTCAATTAGGCAGGGCGATCCGCGAGACAAGCTCGTGATCCCACTTTTGGGGTATTCATCAACAAGTACCACATTTATGCCAATACCATTATCGGGCAATAGATAGCATACTTCTCAAGTCGTCGATATCATTCTGCACTTAAGTGAAACTCTCGGTAGCATTTTTCCAAGCCTTTTCATCGGTACCCTTACAGAAGGTGCAGTCAGACATCTCACCCACATTTGACAGGTTCCATTCCTCTCACCATGTCAGAAAGCGGTATGTGCATCCGGATCTCCTCTTCTTGCTCAAGCTCTGACGGTCATAGACTTCACTCAAGATGCTGTTGAGCTCATCAAGTTACCACCTGGTCTTCCAAGCAAGAGGCCCACCGCCCCAACATGGCAAAACCCACCACATCCGACAGTTTCAAGCGCTCAATCCCAATCTTTGGCGCCAGAAGCCGATGTAGTGATCATCGGCTCCGGTATCACGGGAATCGGCGCTGCTCATTACCTTCTGCACAGCACCAATCTTCTCAAAGTGACCGTGCTCGAGGCCCGCACAGCGGTTAGTGGAGCCACCGGTCGCAATGGAGGACATCTCGTCTCAGACAGCGATGCTCTGTTCCCATCTCTTGTAAAGGCTGTTGGAGTTGAACGCGCGATAGAGACAGTGCGCTTCAGCGAAGCAAACATTCGTCGACTAAAGGAACTTCTTTCCAGTCTGACTCCAGCAGAGCGTGAAGCTATTGAGTATCGCGAGGTTGTGTCAGCGACTTCGTTCACGGACAAGGCCACCTTTGAAGACGCTGTGCAGGGTCTCGGGGACTTCCTCAAAGCTGCGCCGGAAGGCGATATCAAGTACATGGTATACAATCAGGAGGAAGCTACCAGAGTAAGTTGGATATCGTCGATGATATGGAGGCTATCTGACAAGCATAGATCTTCAACTTTACTAATACCGTTGGTGCAACGGCGCAAACGGGGGTGGCTGCACTTTGGCCTTACAGACTCCTCACAGCTGTTTTGGCGTCGTTGATAAAAGACTTTGCAGGCCGTTTCGCACTTGAGACAAACACACCAGCTCTCTCAGTGGGTGCAGCAGGAGACGGCTATATCGTCAGTACACCCCGAGGCTCCATTCACGCCAAATATGTCATTCACTGCACCAATGGCTACTCGGCTCATTTGATTCCCGGACTCGTTGGCAGCGTGTATCCCCTCCGAGGGACTATGTCTACGCAGGAACTCGGACCAAATTTCCCACTCGCAGGCGATAAGATATCTTGGTCTCAAGAGTCTCATGGCACATACGATGGGAAGACCGGCCACGTTCATCTTGGCCTGTACTATGCCCAACAGAACGCCAAGACGGGTGTAATGTTCCTCGGGGGCGAGTCTCAGAGTCTGCGTAATCTATTAAGCAGCGATGATTCCTCGGTGGCAGATGACGCCCGCGCAACGCTGACCTCTGCAGCTCCCAAGATCTGGAAAACCGCAGCCCCTGCTAAACCACTGGAAGTGTGGTCAGGAATTATGGGGTTTACAGCAGACGGTATGCCCATCGTCGGTAAGCTTCCGCAAACTCTCACAGGCAGACTTGGAAGTGGTGAGTGGATTGCTGCGGGTTTCAATGGACATGGGATGGACAAATGTTGGCTTAGTGGTGAAGCTATTGCTAGGATGGTTCTTGGGGAGCGTGATGTTGCTGGGTTTCCAAAAGCTTATCTTGTCACTGATGAACGTGTCAAGACGTGGAGTCCTGAGGCGGCGGTTGAGACTTTGATGGATCAGATCATTCATGGAGGAAGTGCTCCCGTAAGTAAGCTTTAGGTCATTTAACCCAGTTAAAACTACGTGTTGTTGTTGATTTAGTTTACTATTCTTCTCGTATCAGCTGTAATTGACCATCTATCGAGATTAACATTGTGGTAGTATTGCGTTTGTTGTGTCTTAAATCGGACCAGTTAGGGCACTAGATACAGGCCACAGCCGCTATAAGCCCCTGTAAGGACCCTCTATAACAACTCGAATTCAGACCATCTATCAATTATCACTATTATGTCAATCCAAAGTGTCCAAGTCAGTGACTTTGTCTAGCAGAACTTTGCATCAATGGCGCATAGAAAGAATGCCGATACTCAGTCTTCGGGACTTACTCACTTGGAAAGTCAGTATACTGGATGTCGTATCCTACGCCAATTGTGCTTCAGGTCCAACCTCCGTGAATAGAAACACGCTCCATGGAACCCTCGGGGCGCGTGCGGGACTCTCGGGTGCCGCACAGTAGCTACCGCTTTTGGTCATCGGTCTTCATCGCCTATCTAGTCGATAAAGCTAACACCCGAGACTTTTGGAGAGGGGGTGATGCTGATTGTCGATGCATTATCTGGGGTCAGAACGTCCGCCTCCTCCTCAGCTGTCCCCACTAAGCTCCAGGGGATCTGGACGCTCCTCAGACTGCCTCATGTAGCTTAGCGCCTGATTTGGTGTTAATCATCAAGTGTCCCTCGGCTGAACAACGGGCCTTGCATTCTTCTGACAGTTAGATTCAGGAAAATAGGATTTAAGAAAGAATATCTCCAAGTGAAACACGTTGTTCCTCAATCTTGACTTTTGTTCACATACACATCATGCCTGCAAGCCAAACACCAATCGGAAAGACCAAGCTCTCAGTCGACGGCCTCGGCGTCGTCGAGGGTCTAAGCTTTCCCAAAAACATTCACCAATTCTGTGGTATCCCTTACGCCTCGTTGAAAAAGCGATGGACTCGCTCTGAATTGAGAGATTCGTGGCAACACGATTTTCACGACGGGACAAAGCTCGGGTAAGAGAATTCGTCGAGCTCATAACATGACATACTAACCTTTTACAGATGCAGCGCTCCAAACCCACCAGAGTACAATGGATATGATCCTTTGGTCCCTGTCGATATTGCTCCGCATTTCGAAGAGCCGGCTGAGGATGAGCTCAATTGCCTTGTCATGAACATCACTACTCCAACACTCAAGTCAGACGCAAAATTGCCAGTCATGCTGTACATCCATGGTGGCTCCTTTCTCTTCGGAGGCGCTAACAAAGGCGTTTTCGACTGTGTCAATCTGGCGACTTACGCTGTAGAGCGTGATACCCCCGTTGTTGCCATCAACTTCAATTATCGCGTTGGTCTGGGAGGCTTTCTAGCGTCTGCAGCGATTGAAGCTGATCTGGAGCGCGATGGCCAGAAAGGCGTGGGAAACTTTGGCCTTTATGATCAGCAGATTGCTTTCCAATGGGTCAGTCGCTACATCACGTCCTTTGGAGGCGATCCGGACAACGTTACCATCTATGGCGAATCTGCTGGTGGATGCAGCGTTTCCCACCACATAGCCTCCAAAGAGCCTGCGCCCTTTCATCGCGGTATTGCTATGTCTGGCCACTTGAATACCATTCCTACATGGACACTGGAGCACCATGAGAAGCGATATAGTGCGCTACTGACATACCTTGGCATCGACGCGGATTCTCCTACGGCTCTTGATCAGCTTCGGGCTGTTCCTGAACATGTTGTTGCTGCTGCGACAGTACCTATTGAGGGTAACTACAACGCTAGTGGAAATCCATGCGATGATGGTGTTTTTCATGCGAAGGCGCCTCACTTTGACGGCCTTGCTTCACCTCCCTCGTGGCTCAAGGGCTACATGTTTGGGGACACAGGTGACGAGGCTATGATTTTCACTGACACTATCGACAAGGAGACTTATGAGTCAGCCAGGAAGAGCATGAGTGTTATTCTTGGCAAGGATGTAACCGAAGCCATACTCGACCTCTACGGAATGACTCCAGAGCAACCGAGGGAAGAGTTTCTGCAGCTCCTCGAAGTCATGATAGGAGACTCCTACTTCAAGATGCACAACTGGGCGGCTGCTCACAGATCCCAAGTCCCGCAGACATTTGCCTACCACTTCGACCAAATATGCACACACGACAGTATCTTTAAAGGGCTATCCTATCACGCGCTGGACCTCTTGTATTTGTTCCTCAACTTCGATGAGAACCTTACACCCAGCCAGCAGAAGCTTGCCAGGACCTACGCTGGCACTTTCATTGACTTTGCCTACGGTAAGGACCCGTGGTCTCGTTTCTCAGACGGTGCCAAGTGGATGCTATTTGGGCCAGAGGAGGATAGCAAAGTTGTCACAGAAGAGGAGGATGAGGCAGTGCGACGATACAGCCGTATGAAGAAGATTGTGGATATGGGGGTTGCTGATGATTTTATCGCTGCGGTGGATCACTTTGCTGGTTTCAGAGACCGGTTGGGCAAGGTTGGTAGGGGCCCTCAAGTTGGCGATGCATCGGGCAAAGAGGTGCCAGCGAAGATTGATGCGGCTGGCATGAAGGAAGCTGTTGTAGCATAGAGGGTGTTGTCTACATTAACTTAAGTACTCGTGTTTAGTATGAATCCAAATGCTGTCGATTTATGCATCAAGCTCCATCAATATACAGCAGCACGGCCTCCAATCGACCTTTTTGTGCCATCATCTTGATGCCTTCCTCGACTAATATCTCTAGCTAAACGCAGTAACGCCTTTCGAGTATGTCTAGCTGACAACGCCGACTAGTATAGATGTATCTCAACATTAAGCTCAGACGCAGCCTCAGTCGCCATCATCAACCTAGAAGCAGCATTCCCGTCCTTCCCATTCTTCCAGACCTTGGTAACAATATCCAGTAGCGTTTGTTCAATCTTCTCATCCCCACTTCTCAACAAATACTGAAACCCAACCCTTGTGAGTCTCTGATGCTGCTCATCCTCAGCCAGCAAGCCCGCAATGAAGAGTGGGTATAAAATGGCTTTGGCGAGTGTTTCGTGAAAGTTGAAACCACCTGTGCTAATGATGGCCTGGATCGCTGCGAACACCTTTATCCGTAAGACTTCTGTCCTGACTCTGTTTGATATGGAATCGTTGAGTGCTCGGCTGTGAAGAACACCTGCGTATTTGAACGCCTCCCAAAGGTGAATACGCATCAAGTCATCCCCCAATTCTCCCGGCCATGCAAGGAGATCGCTTTCGGCATCTGGCGAGTCGAGGTTGGCCAGTAATGTAATAAGCGTATACGGTAGTCCTGACGTCTCCTCTATACCTTCTGTTTTATTACCCTGGATGTACAGTTTCCACATATTCAAGGATGGTGTTGTTCTGTTTAGTGTAAAGAAAGGAATGTCAATAAGTGCAATTACTTCCACGATATGATTCGTAAGACGCGATCTATGCGCGTTGTTAAGTAGTTCGCGTGTCTGAAGCACGCCATGGAGACCTTTCACTAGAGGAGTCCAGATGTAAAGCGAATTAATCTGGCGACGTCAGCAACTCATTATTATCCGGAGAGAATGCCACTTACACTAACACTGCATAGCAGCACTCCAGTCGCTAGGGTTACATCCTGACTTAATCTATCAGGGTTATCCAAGTCGCTGAGATAATTTGATAGAGCGGATTCCATGTACAGTGGAGTGTAATGGCTCGTCGTAGAGCTCAAGCTAGCTTGATATGCTATGCAGGCTTGTTTGAGCGCGATGCAGTCATCGATCATAGGCAGAACACAAGATATAAAAACGGTATTTTGGCTTTGTCCGGCGCGGTCTGTAAGAGTTTGGTACCCCGAAGTCCTGACTATACGAGAGTTAGGAAGATCAACACGGAGGACGATGATCTTACATGAGTCCATAAGCTTCTCAGCCACGTCTTCATCAGGTAGAGGTTCAGATGTCAATTCGAACTGTAGGCACAAAAGATCAAGATCATCAGGGGACTGAAAGTCGCCCAAGTCCATAGAAATCTCTGGCAAGCTCTCTTGGGCGAGTTCTGCCTCTCTTTTGCGCATGATTCTGCTCTTGGCTCGTGGTAGGCGTACTGGTTTCAGGACTATGCCAGATCCTGTTGAGGACCCTGCATCCGGAGAGCCCCACGTCAGACGGGTCTTGTACCCTTCACAGGACATGCCTGCTTGGGTACATCTTTGACAAACAGGTCGCTTCTCGTCACATTTTTTGTGTCTTCGTTTGCAAGTCCAACAACTGGATATCCTCAGTTATCTTGATAATAAATTGGCTGGTACGACTTACCCGTGTCGAGACCGCTGACTCATGGACTAATACAGCTTGAATTATGGTGTTCTTTTGTTTTCAGCATTCAAGCTGTGGATATCGGTGAGAATTGATTCAATTGGGAGGCACCTACTTAGATAGATGCTCTGTAGACGTAGACGTCTTTTCTTATGTTTGACTGATAAGGTCGTGAGGGGACTGCCTCGGTCCGAGATTGGCTGGTGCTGGACCCAGGATTAAGCGGGGTTATTTGAGAGACGATAGCCACTGAGCTTGACTGGATTAAGTATTACTCCGTTACCCTATACCGCACATCTCGGTCTGCTATTCTGAGATTCTTCATCGAGCAGTATCTTTTGTCATACGATGTTTTTACATTATACCTCAAAGATAAACAGATAAAATCACAAAATGATAACCGTAGACTGCGAGTCTTGGTGTCTTTAAGCTTTATCAACAGATTGGCTCAAGATCAACTTCAAGTGTAGTAATTTGTTAAGAACCGCGACACGTTTACCATCAGTATTGTCTTCAGCAAAAGGCCTCCCATTATTTGTGTCTACATCGTCAATGTATAGCTATCAACCCTTCACTCTCCTTGGTCCCTTACCATGTAATAAAAGGTCGTCGAAAATTCTCCATCTCCCTCTTGAACCAGTTTCGTCTCTTCAACCAACCGAAAACCATACTTTTCATAAAACCCAACGTTCTTCTCGTCTGTGCACTCCAAAAAGCAAGGCGAACTTCCAACTTCACTAATGACCCGCTCCATGATGGCCTTTCCCACGCCCATTCCTTGCGTATCTGGCTTGACGGCTGCGATCTCAAGGTAGTAAAGAGAGTTGGGGGGGTATTCTCGCTTCATCTTATGCTGAAATTCTTCGTGTGCTTCCATCATGAGTCCGATTCTCTAGATTTTCTTGTCAGTTACTTTCACAGATATCCAAGGGTCGAATCCATCTTACCTCTTCGTTACCTAATGTCTCGGAGGGCTTCACCCACCATTCGTCCCACAAAACCCTCAGATACGCTGGCCACCACAACGGATTCAACCATCGAGATTTTGGGCTGGGCGGAAACAGGAAGAAAGATCCCACAGGCTGTTTCGTATCCATGTTTATGGCTTCCAAAGCAATGGCTCGAACCGCATATCCGCGCAAACGAGCTTCTTGCCATCGTTGCACGGGAGGCGATAAACTCTCCCATCCAGGTCCATTACGATCGCGAGCTAGCCAACGGATCAACGGATCGGAGGCGAAAGCGAGGCTGACAATCTCTGCGGCTGATCTGATTGAGTTGTAGTCTTGCGACTTTTAATTAGTGGCGGACTTGTTGCAAAGACGATGCTACTCACCCAGGCCAAGCGGCCTCAGTTGGACCTTGCATGTAGTGCCTTTGCTCATTGTTGAATTGCTGATGGGATGGAGATACGGCCGAGTCTGCTTGTATGCTTAGCACTCGTTATATCATTATTTTGCCTCTTGAGATATCACTTTGTCGTTATCATCGGAGCCCGTAAAGCCCGGCCCAGTTTTGTTCACGATGTGACAAGGGGTCTAGACCCCGGTCGAGCGCGGCACCGACTGCCCAAGACGGAATAGAGCAGCGATTACACAGGCTTTACCCAAAACGTCGAGCGGTGCCGCGCGGGTTTGTCTCCTCAGCTTAGATTTCCTGCGGGGATGATTCGGATAAGTTTTGGAAATCATGCAGCAGAGTTGATGAATATGGGTGTTTATATAAGGCATTTGATTCGATACAGAATTGGAGATGGCTTCATCAAAACAGTGTGTTGATACCTAATCATTGACCTTTTTCCCCCCACCCACCACAATGACGCAAACGTCTTTCCAGCCAAGCCCCGGCAACGACTTGTACCCTGACATGCCTCCAATGAGAGCCCCATGCCAGGAATTCGTCTACCGCCTTGTCGCTGATATGCACCCTACCAAAGAATATGATATCGACAACATTCAAGGCACGGGTGTCACACGATCTGTCAGTCACATTAAGGGCGGCACAGTAAAGGGACCTGGTATTGAGGGTATAGTCGTGGAAGACAGCGGTGCAGATTGGGCCGAGCGTGTTCATTCCAACACGGTTAGTCGACAATCCTATTACAACGGGATAGCTTTATTAATTGCGACAGATTTACTACAAGCTTGACGCAAGATACACTATCAAGACGAATGACGGACACCATGTCTACGTCCAGGCCCGAGGGCTATTCAGACCCGGGCCGGGGGTGGAGTTTAAAGAGCCAGACTCCATGGATGTGAATTACACGCAGGATGATGTAGAGTACTTCACAAGTATCACGTTTGAAGCGGCGGGAAACAGTCCTTATAATTGGATGAATGGGATTGTGGCTGTTGGAGCTCTCATGTCCCATGGCAACGCTGCAGTTATTGATTGCTGGAGATTGACAAACTTCCCGGGACAGAAGGTTGAAGATGTTTATGTCGGTAGATGAGGATCTATGCAATCAATCCTGTTATAAAAGTTAATACTGCTAATTCCGTGCTAGCACCTGCATCATGTAGGTGAGCAAGATGATGCATTTCAGTGTACATACCCGGAACCCTTCCATCGCTTAATCTGTCTCAAAAGACCTACCCAAACAGGAGAAGACACATGATAAGAAACGTCGCTTCTGCAATAAGTGAAGATCTCAGCCCGTGCCAGCTACGATAATCATCCCCGCATCCCCCGCAATCCGGCTTCTACCCCGGCCTTGACAAGACGCTTATGAGATAAGGCTAACTGTAACGGGTAGGCGGAGCCCCTCAGACTTGGGGCGTATCTTGATCAGCTGTGTGCATTATCTAAACTCAAATCTCAACATCCCTCAGATATGTACTCAATGTAGATAACCATCTACTTAAAAGTCTGTGCAGACTCATCTCTTGCATTGAATCATCTGGAGATCAGTCTGCGAACGACCGTCCTTTACAATGCCACAGATCATAAGTGCCGCACCTCCTGACTTCACGACACCACCAGGTACCGTGCGTATCATTCATGGTAGGTAGCACGAGAGACGGTGTGTTTGTTATATGAGACTGACATGTTGAGAAGAAGATGGCCATCTCGAAGTACCCAAGCTTGTACTTCAGCCCACGCCAACCGATGATCCCAATGACCCCCTGGTTCGTACCCATTGCCCAACATTCCACCTCTGCTAACACCACCAAGAATTGGTCGCGCGGTCGCAAGATGGCGAACTTCATCCCTATCCTCGCCGTCACCGCGATAATATTCACCCAGTGAGTTACTACTCATTAGCACTCCAGTCCCGCCGTGACTGACATTTGCAGAACATCTTTACCACTTATCTTCTGGGTACTCTGGAACCCAGAGTTCGGCTGGTCATATAACCAACTCAACATCGCAGCCGCACTGAACTATACCGGGACAGCAGTTGGATGTATTTTCTTCATTCCTCCTGCTGTCAAATACGGACGTCGATCGATGTACTTACTCACCTCAACTATTATCCTCGCTACGGCGATATGGTCCGCGCGTATGACGACTTTGAACGAACTGTACATCTCGCAGTTGATCTTTGGTTTGGCTAGTGCAACAAATGAGAGCATCGTTGAGATGACGGTATGGGACATAATCGACGGAAGGAATATTATGCTGATTGGTGACAGATTGCAGACTTGTACTTCGTTCACCAGCGCGGTACGGCAAATGGCCTTTATATGGTCATGGTCATGACCGGAGTAAGATCAACAGATACCGGTGAGTATCCCGCGCTAACACACGACAGAGCTTCTTAAGTCCCATCGTCGCAGGATATATGGCTGCTGATGGAAACTGGCGACGCTGCTACTGGGTCACCACAGCATTCGATGCCGCTCTCTTACTATACTTCTGCTTCTTCTTTGAAGAGAGCAAGTACATCCCACACCTCGAAGCCCGACCTCTTTCCTCCGCAACCCAAGCCGCACCTACCGTTACCAAGAAAGACACCATGACTGTCACCCCGGAGGGAGAGGCAAGCTCAGATATCACCCATGACGCACAGACTCATGAACTTAACCCCGACATCCCATTGCTCGAATGGCAACAGCGCTTACGCCTTATAACAAAGACTGACGAGAGCCTTGTGAGTATCGCATGGAACTCGGCCGTGATACTGTTCAAGTTCCCGGCAGTCATGTACACAGCTCTTACATACGCCTTTTCCCTGTGCTGGGTCTCCGTCCAAGCCTCCGTCATCTCCATGGTATTTGCCGAGCCGCCCTATAACTTCGGTACCGTTGGCATCGGGAACATGAGCTTGGGAGTGTTCATCGGTTGTATCCTGGGTGCTCTGTATGGTGGTGTTTCCGACCGCTTTATCGTCCGGTTTGCGAGGAGGAATTACGGGTACTATGAGCCAGAACAGCGATTGAAGCTTCTTCACTTTCCGGCTGTTTGTCAGAGTGGGGGATTCATCATGTTCGGCGTCACGGCTGCCAAGGTACGTGTCACGCCTCCATTTTGATATAGATACTGATAGTAGCAGGGGATGCATTGGATCTACCCCAGCATCGGCAGTGCTATCTTTGGTTTCGGTCTGGGTGCTTTAAGCGATGTTGCACTATGCGTGACTATCGATAGCTATCAAGCGGTAAGTGTCTTAAATCCAGCTTGGCTCAATTGTGCTAACCGACCTATCTACAGATCACAGGCGAAGCATTTATCGGGGTTGCGTTTATGAGAAACGTTTTCAGTATTGCTATTTCGTTTGCGCTTGTTCCTTGGCTAGTGGCGCAGGGTCTCCAGAATATGACTATCGTCATGGGTGCCTGGGCACTGTTGATGGGATTTCTTCATGTCCCTTTACAGATCTGGGGTAAGAGAATCCGGCAGTGGACAGAAGGCAGTTATCGGAGCATGGTACCAGGGGGTAGAGTTTAAGCGCACCCGTTCCGAGTTAGTTATAAATAAGATGTTAGTCTGCATTAAAGACTGGTCCCTGAAGTTGGGTGCCATGGCTTTAACTATATCTATCCTGGTGAAGTACTGGCTACGGTGATTGATATATGGAAATCATTGATTTTAATGCTTTTGAAATATCATCTAGTCTGAATCTAGTACAAAAGATCCTGCTTAAGTCTCTAAGCCTCGAAGGGCTTCCTGGCCCAGACTGTCTTCAACTTGATATAAGGATGATGGTTCTTCCTGTCCCGAATCTCCTTTCGGAACTGAGCGATGTAGACATGAACTTGCTCCCTCGACCAGCCGAGTGTGTTTGCGACAAGCATAATAAACCCCTCAGTGTCCTGAGTGCTGAAGAGCTCTCCGAACTGACCAATTTCCTTCAGGTGAGGGTCTTTGGGGAAGGGGTTCAAGGGGAGCTGGAAAAGAATTAGCCTGCTTTCAAACTTTATTCTTGGAAGATGAACATACCTTGGAATCCCACTGCTTAATCTCGGTAAATCCAGCGTGTTCGACGCCCTTCCTCTGAAGATCATCAGCAACAACAGTAAAAGTGTTGCCAATCATCTTGGAAGCCTTGATAAAGATGGGTCCCCATTGACCCAACGCCGAGTCAGGCTTGACAGTGTCATCGTCGCTTTCGATGGTAGGCGAGGCTTCGAAGGATTCAACCCAGCCACCGGGTTTGAGAACCTTGTAAGCTTGTTCAAACAGCTTCACAACGTCAGTACCAGACTCTTCTCACACATGTCGAAGTCGGGGCGCGTTACCTGATTCCAATCGGGAATACACCCAACCATATATCTCAAGTGGACATAGTCGAAACTCTCCGGCGCAAAGGTCCAGTCCTGGTTACAATCCTCGATTTCGAACTTCAAATTCGGCGGGACCCAGGAGGGTTGGATTGGTGAGATATCGGTGCCAACGACCTCACAGCCAGGGAATTTGTCGGCAAAGTCACTATTTTGTCAGAAGTGATAAGTGCATTGTATTCGGCATCGCTTACATTGCCCAAATTCCTGTTCCGCAGCCTACATCCAAGACCTTTTGGATGTCCTTGTCAAGTGGGGCTAGATGCAATTCGCCGTCTTGGGCGAGGGTGAACATGTGATGCCTAGAGAGGTGTCAGAACTCGAGACCTGATAGTATCGTTCATTCTGACGTACGCAATGTCCATGGCCTCGCTCTGGCGTTCATCGTTCGAGCCCCTGTGAAACATTAGCCGAAGAACTCACATCCAGTCGTGTGGTCCTACCAGTAAGCCGCATTTCCTCTCTCGCTGTGATAAGTTCGCCCGTTGATAGTTCGGTAGTTGAGAATGCTGGAGGTGATAGAAGCAGTCGAACTCTCCGCATCTGTTCCTAGCCCAGGATCAATCTCATCCTCGTCCTCCTCAGGCACAGTAGTATCAACCTCAATATTCTGCGCAGCAGTAGGAACACTCCTCTGACTAGTCGGCGACTTAGGAGCCGACTTTTGACTCTTGGGGCTACTAGCAGGCATTTTTAGAGTTGACGGAAAAAGAAACGAAGAAGCAAAGAACGCGGGGCCGCGGCTTTTCTTATTATGTAGCACCCACTATGATGATCTGATAATGGGTGGTACATGCTCCCCGTCGACCACTCGGAAGAGGTGATTAAGCGACAGAGACAAGCCCATTCGGAGTGGGCAGCTTCTCAAAAGATGCCACGAAACATGGTTACCCCACTCATTATAGCCAGGGATCTGCGTGGCATTTGTGTGACGGGTTGAGCCTATATATGTGACAGCGAATAAGAGATTCCGGAGGAGAAAACTAGTGTGCGGCGCGGGAAGTGGTTCGACGGCTAAGTCGCGTGGGCATAAGCTTTTTTGACATATACGTTGTTCGTGATGGAGGATTTGTTGGTGTTGTGGGTTCTTGGCATTGCTATAATACGACACATTCTCATGCATGTTGGTTCAAGGGTTCAAAGTGTTGGTTCCGCTATCTCCACCTTTTGTGATGCGACGGCACTTGAAGGTGACAGCATATAGCTTGGCGTGTGCAGTTGCCAGTTGGTGATCTGGTCTTTTTCGTATTCTTCTGCCCCTGTTGGCTGTCAGACTCTTTGGCCCTAGTCATCCCGGCCGCCATGAGATAATGCTTCTGGCTCCCTTCCATTAGTATTTGCAGATTCCGATAACCCCCCACCATTTCCTTCCTTATTCTTGATACTCTTCCACTCCATACAAACAGCCCCCAGATAGCCTATACACGACATGATGAGTCCACATAAGAATGCTTGTTTCAGAGAAGCATTATAGGCCACCAACACAAGCCGCTTCGTCGAATTGCCTAATCCTTCCAGGATTCTCGTTGCGCCCTCTTGTTGCAAATTAAACGCATCGACGCTTGGTATTCTCGCGATTCGCCTAACCAGCTCATTCGTAAACAGGTTCTGTCCGACACTGACGAATATGGCACCACCTAGAAGTTGGCAGAAAATGAGTACCGACGTTCCTGTGGGTACGTCTTCCAGTGGTAAGACAGTCTGCGATGCGACCAGTGGGACCTGAAGCGTGATTCCCAGACCGAACCCATAAGGAATCTGATAGCCGATCCATTCAGCATTCATAGTATCCGGTTCAAGCATAGCGAGAAGCCCTGTTCCGACACACATGATAGCATTACCGACAAGCATGAATGGCATATACTGTCCAAAGATTTGGACACCAGCAGCACCCAAGAAGGACGCTACTACCTGAGCGACTACTGTCGGGAGAAGACGTATCCCAGACTGAACAGCACTGACGCCCTTGATAGCCTGGAACCAGATCGGAAGATAGTACAGTGTTGTCATCATTGTGGCTCCTGTGCAGAACATTGAGAATGAAGATGCAGCGATGCTTCTCTGGGCAAAGATGCGAGGCGGCACTGTTGCGCGGTTTGGAAACATGATCTGAATGGTGACGAAGGCGATCAAGCATAAGCCAGTCACCGCCCACAGCGCGATGATTTGGCCGTCTGACCAGGCATACTTTGTGCCGGCCCAGCGAAGAGCTGTGAGAAGACTGATGATGCCGCCGAGAAGCATAACGCACCCTGGGCCGTCGAGTCGAAAAAGCTTTTCCTTGAGGGGAATCCTGGTTGTTTCTCTATCAGGAACTTGTAGGTTGATGGCAATAATAGCTGCCGCAATTGCCCCAATGGGTAAGTTGATGTAAACTGTCGGATATATCTGTTAGTCTGCTTCACAATGATTCTGTGCCACCTTTCATACTTACAGCACCATCTCCAAGTAGCAGCACTATCCGTAAATGCACCTCCCAGCAAAGGCCCCAAAACACTTGTCACCCCGAATATTGCAGCAACAATAGCCTGATACGGCATCCGTCTCTCCAGCGGGATACAATAGACTGTCGTGATGACAGCACCGGCATAGATGCCCGCACTGCCAACCCCAGCAATCGCGCGCCCGACGATCAGCGCGTTAGAGGTCGGTGCCGCGCCGCAGACTGCTGAGCCGACTTCAAATATCAGGATGCTGGTCAGGAACGTTATCTTGACGCTAAAGAAGGTGTATAGACGGCCGAACATCAGTTGGAAAGCGCATGTGGTCATGAAGTATACTGATGCGTACCAGCCTACGTCAGCCACAGCGCGGAATTCATCTGTTATCTTAGGGATCGCGGTTGACACTATGAGTCGATCCTGTCGAGGTTAGTGGAACGTTGGGTTATTGAGGCTGACTTTGGTGCTCGTACGAGAGCCACTAGAAACATGCTCAAGTAAGCCGAAGTCATGATCAAAGCAAGCTTCACCCCGTGAGGGTAATCTATGTCGGTCCCATCTTGGCGGATATTTCTCTCTGGTTCATTACTAGTTTGAATATTGTAAGGTCTGGTATGTCGTAGTAACTTCATGTTGAGTTTAATTGATGAGCGATTGAACGGGGTCACTCCGCCGATGTGAGACTGGCTGTCTTAAAGGCCGATCAGAATCGGTAAATTCGGATGAATCGTAAAGGCCGATTGACGAAACCCCGAGGGGATATGAATACGCATGGGCGAACCAACAGGTTTGCCATGCATCCTTCAATGAGGTATTGTGGAGCTTGAAACCTCGACATGATCTGATAAATGAGTAAGACGAGACAGTGATTTCGCTGATTGGGCATAGACTTCAAGAGCGGCTATTTCTACCTATGGTCTTCACCTTCAACATGGCAAGCCTAAATATATCAAAATACAATTTCGGCGACTATAAACATTGTCGGTCTGGATAGATCGCGAATAGTATTGTTTTCCCGAATGATACACAGCCATCACGGTTATCTATTTGCCGTATCGCAGCCTCCAAACTGCTCGCATTGGACAGCTATCCAAGCCCGTTACCCATCGCGGGTTCATGTATGAAGCGCGACACAGGCGAGAACGTACATCCATATGTGGTACTACCATTGGCAGAGTGATTATCTGCATACCTTGTTAACTTGTGGCTTTTCTCTCTGCATCACTGTGGAGTGAGACTCTGACGGAATGCCATTTCTGGTGACTGGTCGAGATCAACGACGTTCAGTAAGTAAATCGCCGTTGATGGTTATCACTGTTGTATGCCGAGACTTGCCTTTTAAAGCGCACATACCTTTCACCAACTTAGTTTTACAAACTCTAAAAATTCAAATTCTATCATATATGCTCGATCAAATATTCAAGATGTCAGACTCTAATCGCCCCGGTACCCTTTACATCATCGAGAATGAGTGGATCTTGAACCTCCAAACGCTGGTTCCTGACCTCGAGAAGATTCATGGTGAAGGAAAGGTCTCGTTTGTTCAGAATAAATCAGCTGTCATTATTGCCATTGAGACAGATGCCGTTGATGAACTTTCGAGGGTTTACAAGGACATGGGCTTTACTGTATCGGTGAAGATGAACAGCTGAAGCAAAGGCTATCTAGCTAACATACAGTTAAAATAACCATTCCATATACAGATAACTCAATAACTCTGTAACACCTCTCTCGCGTCATCTTTCACTTGGCAACTATGTTGCGAGCTTTCAATTATATGAATGTCCGCACCAGCGAGTGGCGCAATTACTGGGAAGTAAAATATTCCAACACAGAACATAAATGGACGAATACTGGTAAGCAAGCATAGGATAATCTTCTGAACATTTGAATAACTATTTAATCTTGGATATCATGATACGTTAAATCAGCACCCTACCACAACCGCCAAACACTCGCTATCGATCTCTCTAAGCGTGAGAAACAGGAATGTTGTCCTTGGGGTCATGCATAGCCTGCTCAACAAAGACCTTGTGCCACTTTCCAGTGCAGAGAAGGTAAGTAGTCTCCTTAACACCAGCCCAGTTCTCCCGCACAATATCCATAGTAGGTCGCGAGAACACAACATCAATCTCCTCAAGAGTCTTGTTCTTGGTCTCGGGCATGAAGAAGATCTGGTAGATCTCACCAACGAAAGCAATACCGCCGTAGAAACCAAGAGCGAGACCAGTCTTGCCCATGCTCTCCTGCATGGCGGAGAAGTTGTAGGTGACGACAAAAGAGGCGAGGAAGAGAAGAGCGTCGGATGTGGTCATTCCGTAAGATCGGAGGTAAGTGGGGTACACCTCTGAGGGGACGACCCAAGTGAGACAGGCGTAGGATCCGAAGAATCCCATGTAGACGATCAGACCAGTGAGGTAGAGTCCCTCGACAGTCATGAGCTGAGTCTTGACGTCGAATTGGTAGCTGATACCAATGAGAACAAGACCCATGAAGAAACCGGGAAGCATAGTAATAGCCCAGAATCGTCGACCAAAGCGCTCCATGAGGAAAATAGCAGGAATAGTACCGATAAGGAGAGATCCACCACCGACGAGAGACATGTAGTTGGCCTTGTACTCGTCGAAACCAATCTGGTTCATGAGAACAGACATGTAGTACATGATAGCGTTGACACCAGTCAACTGACCCAGCAGAATCATAATGTTGGCATAAACAAGCGCACGTCGAGCACGAGGCTCAGTGAAGAAATCCATCCAAGGGAAGCGAGCGTTCTTAGCACCCTCCCTAACAGCAGCCTCCTCATTAATGACAGAAGCACTCATGACGTAGAACTCCTCTCGGGACTCTCGCTCCTCGATACCACGGATGCGCTTCCACACCTTGTAGGCGTCGAGATGCTTCTTTTGGTGGATGAGGAAACGGGGGGACTCGGGGAGGAAGAGCATGCCGAAGAACATGATGGTGGAGAAGACGAGGGATGAGCCCAGGATGTAGCGCCAGTTGCCGGGCACCTTGAGGAAGATGGCGCCGACGGCGTAGCCTAAGACTTCACCGAGGGCGATGTTGAATTGGTAGAGAGAGACCAGGTTTCCTCGGATCTTGCGCTCGACTGTTTCGGCGACGTAGACGGGGACGGTACCACCCTCGAGACCGACTCCGAGACCGAGAATGACACGAGAAGCGACAATCATACCTGGCCTGTTAGTATTTGACAGTATAGATGGGTGGTGTGAGGGACTTACCAAAGTTGATGGAACCAGCCTCAAGGGCAGCACCAATAGTATAAAGAATAATAGAAATAATAATAGCACCCTTTCGTCCAAAGTACTCGTTGGCAGGCGACAGCAAAAGCGCACCACCAACAGCACCAAGCGGCATACCAGAGTTAACAAGCGAATTCTCCCTCGAATCCAGACCCAAGTCATCAGGCAAGAAGAGGTTTGCCCCAGAGATGAGCGATTGATCAAGACCAGAGAGGAGACCACCCATGGAGGCGAACGCGACGAGCAGCCATGTAAAGTGCTTGGGGTTCTTGAACTGGACTTGGAAGAAACCAGTTTCTAAACCGCCGGCTTCTTCGAGTTGACGCTCCATGTCGGAGATGAGGTCGTCGACTTCTCGGCCGCCATGTTTGGCGACTTCGAGGGCTTCGAATTCGGGCTTTTCGTGGCCCATGGCATTTTTAATTTCGTCTTTCTCGCGATCGACCGTGTTGGTCGAGTTCTGTCGACTCTTATCCATGATGAATGATATTGTATAAGGTCCTCAGAAAAATACAATAGTGAGGAGAAAAGTAACAAGAGAGGTGCGTACAAGAGGTAGTTATACAAAACACCACTGCTTGCCTGGCTGGGAGAAAGAATGCTGATCTGGAGAGCCCCAACTTTTATATGTGGTTCTGTAACAAAACCCGCATTTCCCCAAATCTGGAGATTTACACTCAATCATTAGACTTTTCCGGAGCACCGCAAAAACCCCATTGTTGGATGACGGTACGACCGAAAGTTTGGCCGGTTGAGCTCCATCGAGAGATGCCGTCCCAGCCGATTTGAGTGGAGTTTTTTAATGGGCGATCAACAATGCTGTAACGCTCTAGTACTGTACGAGTACATGAAAATGCAACGGCTGTAACATGATTTGGTCTTTCCAGCTGACTCGCATGCCAATCGAACCATTCACCATCAACGTCTGTTCCTTGAAAGAATTTCTCGCTCCGATAGATAGACCAATCATTCGAGAGGGTAGTGATTGAAAACATCCACTCTCGAAACTCCAGGCGAGGATCTACAGACACTAAAGCCGGGTTTACGTTCTTCCTCTTCTAGAAATGTTCCAAGCGTACGCCTTTTACGTCATGACCTAAGCCGTGTACCCGTGTAAGCAAGCAAAAAGGCTCGTCGGCTCCGGGTTGAGTGTCACCCTAGCTTGTTACTTGGATATTGCCTCTCCACTGTTGGGAGAGACATTTCGTAATGCATCAGTTGAGAGAATCCTACAGTCTGGCTGGGAGCATCAATCACGGCAAGTCCTGGTTCCTAGTGGCACGATTACCTTTTTTCTCTGTCGCGAGATCCGAACATGCGTTTTTTTATCTGCAGTGTGGCTAATGCTGCAGTGTTGCTATTCCCGTGCCAAGTGCTCAACTCGTGGCGGGATCCGGGAATGCCCACTTAGCGAAGACTAAGCCCAGGGGATCTTGCCATGATTCAGCCGCATCTCTTGGCTGAAAATCTGTTTAACGACGGTGATGATGATGATTTTTCTGATTAGATATAGACTAGCAGAGACTTCACAGAGTCATTTGGATCACGATCGAGGTTCAATGCGATGTTGAGCATGGTCATTAATTCAGTTTACCGCGTTTGGGGAAGAACAGACGCAATCCAGTGTTTCGGTGCAGTATCTCGGTGAAATAAAATAAACTCGCATGTCCAAGTGATAAAACACCAAAGAAATCACGTTGGATACTCCGCAGCGCTGATCGCATGTCCTCAAACAGAGAGTATTGGGTAACCCGACCAAAGCACCACAAAACCCACATTTCAACCTTAACCTCCCCAGACAGAAATTCTCGTGGGGATCACCACTTTTTTCTCGTCTCTCTCCAGTCTGACGCCTTGAAATCTGGTGTTTGGGACATCGGCCCTTTACCCAGATGCCTACACATAGAAACTCCACAAACGGAAAGAAACGGGCGTCTCGATAGCTTCAGGTAGAATTCCCTGGTGCCATGCGTTCCCCGACATGCCATTTTCTGGAGATCACGGGGTCTGACCCCCCCGCGATTCTGGGTAAAGGGCCGATTTGCATCCCCCGGGAATTTCCCCATTTTTGGGCACTTACATGGATTATCACCATCGCGTGCAAGACATGAATAAGGAGACTGTCATGCAACCGGTGAGTCGTGCAATTAATACGCGGCTACATTCGGAGCCGTTCACCTACTAAAAAAGCAGGATTGTTTTTATTTTGGGGCAAGAGTTGGAAGTTGTACCCTTTTTGGGTTGCGAGATCCACTGGTAATCAGACTGAAAATATTTTGCATGTCATTGACTTGAGCACAGTCGTTCGTTGCTGTGAAAAACTCGTACAATTGTGGAGACGTAATATCAGCACGAGATCTGCAGAATCTTTATCCGTAAACTCGCGACTCTCACGAGCATTGAATGAATCAAGAGCCTCAAGCTGACTTCCCTTACCCATTTCAAAAGAAAAACGTCTTTAGCCTTCCCGTAAGCCACTGCCGCATCTCATTCAGCCTCATCAGCCCTACCGGCTGTCTCCTTCCCTTGGCTTTACTAAACCCTCTTGGCCTTCCGGCTTCTGTCATCCTTGACACCGACGCCAAGCACAAAAGCAATCCTCAAAACCGTGCAAATCCCCGTAATAATGACACTAAACCAATCCTCCCAGCGCCAACCACTCAGCGCAAGATTATTCTCCATTTTGAGGCCCACGTAGACAGCCGTAAGCATAGTAAAATCCGCTGGCAGAATGGCGCCTTGTACCATCTTCCAGATGTTCACATCGTGCGTGTAACGGAGTAGTGTGAGCATGAGAATTAGGTATGATGTGCCCATGCCGGCGATCTGGTAGAGGAATGGCGCGAAGGGTGCGGCTGGGGGGCGCGTGGTGAAGAATGCTTGGAGGGCGAGGTTGTGGTCGAGAAAGTTTACCCACATGCCCATTATGGTCAGGGCGGGGTCTACCCAGAGGAACCAGAGGGTGTAGATTGGGTGGATTTTATCGGTGATTGCCATTTTGATGAGGTTTGAGTTTGACGACTCGTTTACTGGGTTCATGTTTGCAGAAATGAGAATAAATCAAGCTCGACTCGAGAGAGCGCTTCTTATATCCGTCGCCAGATGTCAGCTTCGTAAGCTTATAGCCATCCTGTCAGCGCTAATCTTGGCGGTTGATTGGCATAGATCAGGGCATCAGAAAGACAGACGCGAGAGAGGCAGTAGACAGATTAGCTTGGTCACTTTGTGCCTGTTAAGACGTGGACTGGGTCTGATTTATTTTGACAGCTACACCTCTTTTCTGTCATCTCTTCACGAAACAAGTTCCTGATGGGTTTCAATTGGTTTCCCCTCACTGCGCCAAGATGCGTGGCTGACTGTTGAAAGCCGTTGGATAAGCATATTCCAACGGGATGATCTGACAACTTTAACCGGATGTCCGAACCGTTGATTGCGGGGTGATTGACGCGACGCTGTCAATCAATTGCGACCATCGCGTTCGTCAAAGCGCGTGTTGCTACCCTGTAGCAAAGGGTTTCCATGTGTTCACTCCGAAAATACAACTAATGAATGTCTCTAAAACGCCGTTTTCCTACGATTAAACTATAAAATTCATTTAGCCATTTATAGTACTCCTAATCATGAGTTTTTTTATTATACATTTTGACCGTTGGTGGAATACATGGCTAAACACTATGTTGTCAAAGGTGTGATCGGGAGAGTGCTGTTGCAAATTTTGCGAATATTGTCTCAATCTCCAACGTCCTCACCCTGCAGGTGAGAAAGGGTGTTCTCCACCATGACGCGAAGTGCCTGACATTCCAAAGCGAACATTCCATTGTTACTACCGAAACATAGCCCTCATGCAATTGGTCCAAATTTCGCCAATATTGTTTAGTGATCAATCATTTCTTTTCAGCTCTAACCCTTAGTCAGCACCGGAGACAAAGTGCGCCCTCTCCCATTGGTCATCGCAATCGTGGCATCATTCTCGCTTCATTACAATCTTGCTCTCAATCTCTCGCTCTTGCGAACGGACTACGGCCGTCAGGCTAGTTTAGCTGTCGCTATGTCTATGTCTTCCGATTCATCCTCGGACAGGCGTCCCCTGCGCCCTATCCTCCCAGCCGATGGTTCACCACCGATAGCCGATGCGCCGAGGTATCCCTTGGGATGCATCCCAAGCGGACATTGGTGTCTGCTGCGTGCCAGGCTTGTCGGAAAAGGAAGTCAAAGGTACCCAACCCCAGGACATGTGAATAATGGGAACTCTGACGGCTGGCAGTGTTCGGGGACGCGTCCGGTATGCGTCGCGTGTGAAAGGCGCTCAACAGACTGTCAATGGGAACCCACCGAAACCCAAGCCATAAAACGCAAATACCACGAAATCGTCGACGAACACAACCGCGCATCATCATACCAGCACTTATTCGAGTCCATAAAACACATGAACACGGAAGATGCTGCGAGAACGGTTCATAGGATTCAAGCGGGTGATGATGTTGAAGCTTTGCTGGACGAGGCTGAGACATTACAGATCCAGCGCAAGGTTCAGAATGGTAATGCTTACGAGGACTTTTATCGTATGCTTCAGGCTAGACCTGAAGAGAATTTTACAAACATTTTGAGATTGGTTAAGAAGGGGTATGATGTTAATGCCATGCTTAGACATATTCGGGAGGCGGATTTGTTGTTGCAGATTGCGCTTAAGCCGGAGCAGAGACGACGATATGAATTTCCTTTCAACGCTAAATGGCCTGAATCTCTACGAGAAGATTCGAATCCATATCTCGAGACGTCTTTTTATGAAGCTGACAGACCGTCACCGGATAATCTCACATTGGGGAAGAAGTCGGATATCATCTTTGACATTCCGTATCATGCGTCGACCCTCATCGAACCACTCCTTGCTAACACACGAATTTCAAAATGGACGACCGTCACATCCGACGAGGGCATTTTAGTATCACTCCTGGAACACTACTTTCAACACGCCTACCACTACTTCACATTCTTCCACAAAGACTTGTTTCTTCGCGACTTAAAATCCGGCTCGGCGCAGCACTGTTCCTCGCTTCTCGTCAACGCAGTCCTCGCAAGCGCAACACATTACCACCCCAAAGTCAAAGGTCGTAACGAACCCTGGGACACAGAGTCTCTCTGCTATCGGTTCTTTGCCGAGACAAAGAGATTATGGGAATTAGAAATGGGAGAGAGCAAGCTTACGACGTGCCAAGCCGCGCTGGTCATGAACTCAATTTATAACATGGACGGCCTAGATCAGATTGGAAATGTGTACATGGTACAAGCAGCTAAGATTGCGTATAATTTGGATCTCTTCGGAGCACAGGGAAGAGGGGAGATGGATGTTGCGAAGCAGTTTACTGCCTGGTGTCTTTTCTCATGGCAATCGTAAGTCCCCCATCCAACCTAAACTACCGACGAGACTAACGAATCATAGTCTGATGCTCTTCCACTTCTACAAGCCACCCCTATTTGAGAAGCCACCAGAGATAGACCTACCAGATCCCAACGCTAGTCCCTGGTTCTACCCGGAGATCCACGTACGGTATCCAGAGTCAGGGCCCAGACCGATCTTCTTCCCAGAGACGTTTATGCAGACTGTCAAGTTCAGAATTATACTGAATGATCTCGCCAGCGATCGTTTCGGAGGAGGCAAGATCGCAGCGGTAACGCTGGAACAGGCTGCGACGTATTATCGCAGGCTTTGTCAATGGTTTGACGACCTTCCTGCTTGTCTGAAGCCTGATAAAATTGTGCTCCCATCGCACTTGAACCTTCAGTAAGTCCGCTTTCGTTAAGCCTGTGCAAAAGCGTAGACTGATAAGATGCAGTATCCACTTTCAGTACATAATCATGCTTCTTCTCGAGCCATTTGTGGCGTCGGAGAAGGACAACCCATCAATAACGCTCCTGGACGGCATGGCCAAGCCCATCCGCGTAATCGTCCACGAAGCCACAATCCGCTTCGAAACCCTTGTCCGCGCCTACTACCTCCGCCACAGCTTCAGCACCTACGCACCAGTAATGGTCCAATTCCTCTCCGTGCTAGGCTTCCTCTCCGCCCAAAAAGCAGCCACAAACCCCTCTGAGCATCAAAGCAGCATGATCCTCGCAACCTTGGGTCTCGAAAACCAAGCTCAGCAAGCTTATATGGCTAACGCAATGTTCAAGTTACTGTTTAGTAAGATTCCGGCCAGTATGGCGGATGTAACTAGTCAGTACTGTAGTCTGAATGCGACGGGCGCGGTGGTGGAGATTCAGCCTGCGTATGTTCGGTCGGCGTATCCGATTCATATGGTTAGTATTAATGCGGATGCTGAGGAGCAGAGGTTGGATAGGTTGATTGAGGAGCTGAAGATTTGAGTCGATAGTGTGGGTTGGATATGACTTTGTGGAAATTGCTGGATGACTGCAGTGAGGTAGTCTTTTGCTTATTGATTATAGCGTCAGCGTGTCAGGAGTAGTGCCCGTGGGAAGCAGAAAGGGACGAAATAGTCCGGCCATGTTATGGTTGCTTAGGCCAGCACTAAGGATACTTTATTCCGGCACCCTGCGCCTCAGTGGACAAGCACTCTGCTACCCACTCGCTTATCCATGACCTGCAGCTCTTTTTCTAATACATGAAACGATATTTCCTTGTCCACAATCAATTGCGGTTTAGTTTGTACCAGTAACTCGGTAGCTGAACATTGACAAGACGCTACCGTTGGCGCTATTGAATGGCGCAGGGGTCGACTGAGATCCAGACCTGTGGCGCAAATGTCACCACCGCACTAATCGGAAATTGAAAGAATAAAGGAACAGCGAATGAGGATGCGAAAGAGGGAGATGGGGAAATGTCGCTCGGTTAGCGCTGAGACACTCGAGTGTCTTGATGCCACGTGAGTTGGACGGGAAAGCAGGGTCCTTCGCGTATCGTTGATTGCCGATGATTTACATGTCGCGAACGACTGCCGAAGGATTGGAGTCCTAGTAACTGTATGGAGACGAAAATCATTTGTTTGGGACAATCCAATTGGAGAAATAAACAAATTCAAGATAAGATACTCAATTGACGTTTACTTTGCCCTCCTCATTCTCTCCCCTATTGTCAACACTCTTGACTCAACAGCCACACTCTGGCTCCATTCTCACGACGTCGTACATCCTTAGTCATGACCAACGTCAATAAATGGTCCATCTTACTAATGACTAGCTCAGGCACCGAAACGATAAAACTCCAGTAGCCCTACAGCCCGGCAGCAGAGGCGCTGGCTGAACACCCTCATCCAGCTGCGCCACACGACACTATCGAACGCCCTCCGTTTCCACAACACCAAGCAAGCAATAGGGGTCGCCAAATATCACCGATTTGTTGATGAACGAATTGAGTACATAAGGATCATGTTCAAACGCAATCAACAGAACTTTCTCTTCACTCTCAACCGCCCAACTCGGTCAGTCATTCGCTTATAGTTTCATCTTTTTGGCTCAGCCATTTCACGCTCACTATGCGCTCTTTCATCACCTTTGCGGCTCTCGCCCTTTCCGCTTCGGATCTGGTTTCTGCCGGTCCCTGTAAGCCTCGTCCCACCACTACCACCGGTGCTGAGATTTCTGCCACTGGCATCGAGACCTCTGCTACTCTTGGTCTCGAGACTTCCGCCACTGCTGGTGTCGACACAACTGCTACCGCTGGCACTGAGACCACTGATGTTGCTACTCAGCCTACCCTCTCCCCTGAGGATGGTCCCGTTACCAACGCCTGCGAAGGTGGTGGCATGACCAGCCTTGAGCCTTTCACCGTCGAGGGTGATGTCTCTATCAACGGAGATGATGGTTACACCGGCGACAACAGCGCTGACACTTCTTGTGCTGACTTGAAGGCTGAGTCCACTGGTCCCACTCGCAAGCGTGCTGCTGGCACGGTTGCTGCCATTGGCCAGGCCCTCACCGGTCTCGACACCAAGAAGAAGTACACCGTCCAGTTCTACTACCGCGTCACCACCCCTCCCGCCGCGAACACCGCCTGTACCATCGAGGCTTCTATCGGTGACGTCAGCTTCTACAACGCTGGAATCTTGTCCACCGGTGCTACCGTCAGCTACAACCATGTTCTCGTTTCCACCTCTGTCAACGCTGCCGATGCTGAGCTGAGCATCAAGACCACTTGTGCCGACGGTGGTTCTGCCTCGGTCCTGATTGACTCTATCTTCTTGTCCAACCAGGTTACTCCTGAGAACATTGACCAGTTCGCTCTTAGCTTTGATGGTCAGGTTCGTGAGCCTGCCAACAAGCCCACTACCGCTGTCGCTCAGCCTACCTCCGCTGCTGGTGGTAACGGTGGTAACAACGGTGGTGACAAGACTACCTCTGCTGTTGAGGGTGGAGCTACTTCCAATCCTACTGATGGTTCCTCCAACACTGACGGTTCTTCCAACCCTACCCAGGGTGGCTCTGACTCTACTGAGGGCGGCTCCAAGCCTACCTCTGTTGCTGGCGGTGATTCTTCCGAGACCACCGCCCCTGCTGGCTCTGTTTCTTCTGCTTCCGTTCCCGCTGGTTCTGACAGCACCTCCGTCCCTGCTGGTTCTGACGCCACCTCCGTCCCTGCCGGCTCCGACTCTACTCAGACCCAGGGTTCCGGATCTCAGCCTACCACCGCTCCTGGTTCCGACTCCGAGACCACTGCCCCTGCCGGATCCGATGAGACTTCCGTCCCTGCTGGCTCCAACCCCACCACTGTCGCCTCCGAGGGTTCTGTCTCTTCTGCTACCGCCCCTGCTGGATCTGACGAGACCACTGTCCCCGCTGGCTCTGTCTCTTCTGCTTCCGTTCCCGCTGGATCCGACGCCACCTCCGCTCCTGCTGGCTCTGACTCCACCCAGACCTCCGCTGCTGGTTCCAACCCTACCTCTGTCGCTTCCGAGGCTTCTTCCGAGACCACCTCCGCCCCCGTCGAGAACAACGCCTCCACCCAGACCCAGGGCTCTGACTCCCAGTCCACCGCTGTCTCTGACTCTGTCTCCAGCGCTGCTTCCGAGGCCGACTCTGTCACCACTGTCAGCGAGGCTGCTTCTCAGCAGACCACCACTGCTCCCGTCGACAACGAGTCCAGCCAGACCACTTCCGCTGCTGTTGATAGCTCTGTCTCTTCCGCCACTGCCCCTGCTGGTTCCGACTCTACCTCCGTTGCTTCTGAGGGCTCTGTCTCTTCTGCTAGCGCTCCTGCCGACAGCGAGTCCACATCTGTTGCCTCCGTCGATGACTCTGTCTCCTCTGCTTCTGTCCCTGCTGGCTCTGACTCTACTTCCGTTCCCGCTGTCGATGCTGCTACTACCACCACTGCCCCTGCTGACAGCGAGTCTACTTCCGTTGCCTCTGTCGAGTCTACCTCCGCTGCCATCAGCGAGTCTAGCTCTGCTGCCGTCACTGAGTCCTCTTCTGCTGCTGTGACCGAGTCTTCCTCTGCTGCTATCAGCGAGTCCAGCTCCGCCGCTATCACCAGCTCCGCCGCCATCTCCGAGTCCAGCTCCGCTGCTGTCTCCGAGTCCTCTTCTGCCGCTGTCTCTGAGTCTAGCTCTGCTGCCATCAGCGAGTCTTCTTCCGCTGCTATCACCGAGTCTGCCTCTTCCACTGAGACCTTCGCCACCACCACCATGACTGCCAGCGAGACCGAGACCACCACTACTGCTGCCGCTACTACCACCGCTGCTGCTTTCGTCGCCCGCGCCGAGCCCGAGCGCACCGGCTGCCTTAGCGTCTCCAACTCCGTCTCCAACGCTGGTTTCGAAGACGGCACCATGGACTGGACCACCACCGGCTCCGCCAACATCGTTCTCAACGATAACCTCGGCGCCTACACCCACACCATCGGAACCAAGGGTCTCGCCTTCTCCGGCTCCGCCACCGGCTCTGCCAGCCAGGCTCTTACCAACCTTGAGGAGCTCGAGAACTACATCGCTACCTACGCTTACTACGTTGCCAACGGCGAGGATCTTCCCTTCAACGAGAACAACGCGTGTCAGCTCAAGGTCACTCTTGGTGGTGAGGAGATTGAGTCGTTCAACCCCTTCGAAGATGCTCAGGGTAGCGACAACTTCCGCAACCGACGGGCCAACATCTATGCTCCCTCTGCTGCTGCTGATCTCAAGTTCGAGCTTAGCTGCGACGAGAACACTGATGACTTCACTCTCATGATTGACGACATTTGGCTGGTTCGCTGCGATGACATCTAAGCGGTGAAAACACAACATGAAGAATTGGAACGATGTGGGGACGAGGCAATGAGGCCTGCTTAAATTAATTCTTGTACCTAATTTATGTCTTGATGATTATCATCAAGATAGGATCTATTTAACGTCTAGAGATATAATCCTATGTACTGTTTCACTCAATTGACTGAAGTCTTTCTTACCAATACTTTGCTGTCTTACTTAAATACATGCTCGGGGATATGTCTTCCTGGATCAATTATGGTCACATGGCATTAGGAAGAAGAGTTTTTTAAATACTTGAAATAACTAGGATATTATGTCTATACTATGATAATATTATGATAGACCTGTTAACGAGTGGATATTCTTTTGAATTCGATGCCCACAACTCCTTTCCTTTTCTTTTTGACTTCCTTCTTAGCGCCTATTGGCACCACATCTGAACGGGAACACCAGAGACCCTGTCCAAAACATCAAAGTCCATACCCCACTGTCGGAAGCTGACAACAATCTGATCAAATGTCTCAAGCTGCTCAGTAGTCCAGTCGGCATCATCAAGACGAGGAATTTCAGGCACGGCAGTCTGCTTGACAAGAGAGTCGGCAAAGTGGACATCAACGTCAAGCTTCTGAAGCTCCTTAGCAAGCTGGAGACCAGGGGAGTTGACAAGGTGGTCTTGTCCAGCCTTGAAGCCCATGCCGACAACAAGAACCTTCTTCTTCATGTCAATACCAGAGTCGCGACGCTGGAGCTTGCCACCGCCCATGAGATCGCTGACGATGCGCTTGGCCATAGTCGCAGGACGCTTGTTCATCTTGTCGGCGCAGGCTTCGAGGAGGGGGAACTCGCAGTTGGAGAGGAGGTAGTAAGGGTTGACGGGGATGCAGTGGCCACCGACACCGAGGCTGGGAGTGTAGGGCATGTAACCGAAAGGCTTGGTAGCAGCTGCGTTGGACACTTCGAAGGGGTCGATACCGAGACCCTGGCATGCATCGGCCATCTCGTTGGCGTAGGCAATGCACATCATGCGCTGGCAGTTCTCGTAGAGCTTGCACATCTCGGCTACTTCAGGCTTGGAGACGGGGACGATGCTGTCGAAGACGCGGCCGTAGAGACGGACGATAGCGTCGAGAGAGCCGGGAATGACATCATCAAGACCGGAGACGACCTTAGGGATGGATCGCATGGGAGGCTCAACGCGGCCGGGGTCGATGCGCTGTTATATGTTAGTATGTGCTGCAAGTGAGACAGTGCTCAGGGGAGCTTACCTCAGGAGACATTCCAGCAAAGAGACCCTTAGCCTGAGCAATAGGTCCAAGAAGCTGTCTTGTAAGACCAACAGAAACAGAGCTCTCAATAACAACAGTGCAACCAGGTCTAGCCCACTGCTCAACCCTCTTCAGCGCACTGTTCAGGTAAGAAAGATCAATAGTCCTATCGGCTCGAAGAAGCGTAGGAACAGAGATCAAAAAGTGAGTAGCTTTTGCGAGGTCTGACTCATCAGAGGTGAAAGAAACATTAGGACGAGCCTTGAACTCGCCGCGAAGAAAGTCAAGTCTGTTCTCGCTAATGTCAAAACCCATGATCTCATACTTGGATGAGAAGGAGTCGACCAGACCAGTACCTACAAAGCCGACGCCGATCACTGCGACTAGGGGAGTAGCTTCAGTGGGTGTGACGGTGGGCTTGGCGCGTGATGTCTTGGTTGAGGGACGAGTGGGGAGGACTCTGCGGGGAGCAGGTCTAGTGATGAGGTTGGCGTTGATAGGCATTGTGAGGGTGTGAAGGATGAGAAGATGTCTCAAGAGATGATTGTGATGATGATGAGATGAGATGAGTGAGTGATGAGATTGTTTCTCGTGGTCTCAACCCGTTCTTCTTATAGCTTGAATCTTGATACTGAAAACGAAGAAAAAGTCTTTCTTTGTTGAAAATGTCAATCGTCTTTGATACTAAGCAAAAGCGTAAAGTTTGCATCTGTCAATTTGCCTGCTGGTAGCTACTCAGAAGAAGTCTAGACTCAGTAGTTTGAACTATCCCAGCATGTCACCATCATGACTTGACAGACACGGCACCCCAGTAGCTTCGTTCGTCTCCATCGAGCTTGCTTGTATCAATCGACTCCCTAATCAGGTAAGCTTGTCTAATCAGAATTGGTACATACCTGCGGTGCCTCCCGCAGCCACTGTCTCGGTGGCGATTGTGGTCCCAGGCAGGCACAGGCCAGCTCCGGAGTAGGGAGGAATGTAACTACACACTTGGCCAATCCTATTACATGCCATTCTCGGGTGGCACCAAGCACACGCCAGATTATGCTGATATAGGGTAACGTATGAGAATTTGTGTTTTTGACATTTGTAATGTGCCGAAAGGACACGGGAGGCTGTGCAGTTTGAGATGGATGTCCGAGAGATCTGGACTAGAGGATTTACCCCGATCTGCAGATAAGCATAAAGAGATTTTCATCGCGATTGTTCCTGCATGCTTTTTGCATGAAGATCAAGAAGATCATAATGACATGTCAATTGATTGCTTTGACAAACATACCTATACTGTGCTGTAACCGGTACTCCTGGACAGCCATAAACAGCCACGTTAATTAAGCGAGGATGGCATATGGCATGATCTGTGGAACCAGACTCTGACATAAAGTCCATCTTAGACATTGTGCCAAGTTTACTATGTTCAACATCAAGCTATTGCCAAGATCCATAGCTCTTCCATCGACCGTTCTCATCGTCCCCCACTCACCAATTGGCGGGCGCAACGCAACGCATGCTCTTTCCGGGGAGGGGTCAGCCACTTATCACATACCTGCCTAAGTGATATGTCACCTCCTGATTCTCGCGTGGGTAGACGATAAACGGGGATCAGCGGGGTGTTTCTTCTGCCATGCGAGATCAACAGGCACACGTTGGGGCCAGGTTATGTGATCGGCAGGGTATGTCGTATGATTTCGTTTTGCCATGTGGTTAAGAACGGTTCTAGAGCCAACAACAAGGCGATGCCAAGAATGAGGGCATACAAAAACCTGGATTTGGAAAATCTACAATGACAACAATCCCTGAGAGCATAATGTCACTGCATAGTAAGTGTCGCCGAGTCAGAGTACGAATTTGTAAATGCTCCGTCCGATCTATGAGGCTCTTCGGAAATCTGATCATCATGATTCATAACTCTCCGAAAACTACGGAGGTATTCGCACAGACCTTGTCCGAGCGTCGGAGGCTAGTGAATAAGCATACACAGCATGGCATCTGTAAAAGGCATACACTACACTACAAGACTTAGACAACATCTGGACTTGTGCTAGAGAAGACAAGGACCTGGACCTTGGGTCAGAATGAAGAAGAAAGACAGTCTAAAAGCTTGTCTGCCTTGGCATAGAGTCAACTGAGTCTTCCACGTCTGACTCTGGTAGAAGCAAGCTCTACCTCAGAGTTGCCAAACACGGCACAACAACCATAAAGAACCGGCCAGACCCACGACAAACGATTTCTCCAACCAATTAGATTTCAAATTATTCTAACCGAGGCACGTTGATTTTCTAAGTGGAACAAAATGACGATGTGGCACACGGGTCAAAAAAGCCCAGTTCGGAAGTGTGAGGAATGTTACTACCTCCACTCTCACCACTCCACGACACACATCCTAACATCTTATGCGCAACAAGAAGTGATCGGCAATTCTCGGTTTGTCCAGACGTTAAATCGAATTGTTCCTGAAAATTGCTTTCTCAGGAAAAAGATCATCATGTGTGAGCGGGTAGCCATGCAAGGGCAGGCTGTGCTTGTCGGCGAACTTGGGTGGGAAGAAAAGTGACTGGAATTCTGCAGATGTATTTGATAGATCAATTGCCATCGTCAGATAACTTCTTCTGCTTGTGATGTCTTAACTTGAGTCTTTCTTTCATCTCTTTTGTCTTACACTTATTTATCTTTTCCCGAGACATCTTATCATGGCTACTCTAAGCACAAGGCCCATGAGCGCCTTGGAAAGCTTTGATGAGAAAAAAGCCTACTTTGACAATGACTTTACTCAATTAAAAAAGCACATCGACCCTCCCAAGATCCCTGAACGTCCACACTTCGACCGATCCAATACATGGCAGAATGCCTCCTTCTCATCAACGGCTGATACAGTCGTTGGTGATGATGAACACCATGGGCCTAGGAAGGGTAGTTTCTTCACCCTCAATGTCATCCCTAATCCCAAGATTCCCAAGATTATTGAGGAACCTACTTCGGAAGGTCTCTTCGCACCCAACTTCTCCCGTCCTTTTGGCCCCAAGGTTACACCTGAGCGACCACCCCTCTATACAGCCACAGTCGAAGATGACGAGGTTTGTCCTCTTGAACAAGATCCCAAGAAGGTTGAGCCTACTGTTAGTGTTGAGGAGAAGCCTGTCCCTGTTCAACCTGCACCTACACATGCCAATGACACTGTCGAGACGTGTGGCTACCCCAAGATCGAAGACCCTGTTGATCCCGCCCGTGTTCTCTCACCAAGAGATCTACGCAACCAAAGGGTGACTTTCATGGGCATCATCGTCCTCATCAACATCTGCATGGCCATGGCAGCTTTCTTTGGCAAGAAAAGCAAACTTGTCTTTATTGTTGTACTGTTCGTCAAGAGCAAGGATTTCCTTTCTGCTATCCTTTCTCCTACGGGAATGATGTACCGCTCTGTCTACGAGTGGTTCTACCCCCCTGCACCTGTCAGCCGTCGCTGGATCTTGTCTCTCATTCCTGCTTACTCAGAAAGTGAGGAGCAAATCGTCAAGACCATCTTCTCTCTTCGCGACAACGGCGTTGATCCTCACCGCCAAGTCATGGTCGTCATCTTGGACGGCAAGCCCCGCGATGTTCGATCACATATGACGCGTATGGTCCGCGAGTTCCAACGTCCCTACGTCTCCCTCAAGTGGAAGAAGGGTGTGTTGAACATCCTCGCCGGCTTCATGGAGGATGTTCCCGTTATTGTCATTGAGAAGGTCAAGAACTCTGGTAAAAAGGACTCTCTTGTCCTCTGCCATGATCTGTTCAACTACCCTCGCGAGAACTCTCCTCTGTACACCAAGCTTCTACGAAAGGAGATGTGGGATGAGATTCTCCCTGAGCTCACCAAGGGCGAAGAGTTCTCTGGCTTTGACATGGTATTCTGTACCGATGCCGATTCTACTATCTACAAGGGTGCTGTTGCTCTTTTGGCTAATGCTCTTGCGAGGGACAAAGACGCTATTGCTGCTTGCGGTTTGGTGCTGGTTGAACTAGAACCAGGCTACGAGTGGTCTTTTTGGAACTTGTATCAACAGTTTCAGTACACCTTTGGACAATACGTCAGACGGCGAGCAGAAGGTTTCGTGGGCAAAGTCACTTGTCTCCCGGGCTGCATCACCATGATCGCCTGCCGACCAGAAATGGCTGGTGCAATCCGCAAATACTCCGAGCCCGTCACCGGTGAACTAGTCATCAACCACCAAGTCCAATATCTCGTAAGTCCGTCTTATTCTCTAGCGCGTATCCACTCACTAACTCAATCAGGGCACCGACCGAAGACTCACTTACTCAATGCTATCCCAAGGGCAACATCTCCGGACCCTCTTTGTCCCCAACGCCGTCAGCGAAACGGTAGCCCCCCAATCCCTCTTCCACTACCTTTCCCAACGGCGCCGATGGGGTTCCAACGCTTACTTTAACAACTATTTCTATCTCGCTGGCGAGAAGATGATTCCTATCACCCGTATCGCTGCCTCTATCGAGGTTATTCGCTTGAGTCTTGTCTACTACCGCATTCTCAACACTGCTCTATTCATCGCTAGCTGTGTTCGTCACGTCACTGCACTAAAATTGGTTCCCATGCTGGTCGTCGGCCAATTACCTTCCCTATGGTTCTTCTGTTCAATTCTTCTCGAGCCCGAGCTCCGCAAGCGAGGCCACAAGCTTGCCATTGGGTACTTTATTAACAAATGCGTTTCACCATTCATGAGCGTTATTATCTTTACAAAAGTTGCTACAAACCTGGGTAGTCAGGTTTGGGGCGTTTCTGGAGTGACAGCGTCTTCAGCTCCTGTTGCTACTGCGCCTACGGAGGAGCAAGAGGTTGAAAAGAAGTTTATTAGCGATTCTCTTGATGCTGCTGAACGGGGAGAGGTTTCTCCTGCTATGAAGCAAGATTCTGACGGGCTTACTAAGCCCGAGCGTGCTCGTCTTCGAGATGAGCGGGCTGATGTCGATATCTAGATTATAGAATACTAGACTAGAAGATACCCGGTAATATTAATTACTTTACACTGAGTCTTGTGGTTTTGTAATTCTGTGAACTCCTTGTGAAAAGGTCAAGATTAGGGCACACATTGTGAGAGCGAATCTTTGCTCCGAGCTAAAATCAGGTCCTGGGTAAACTCTGAGCTCCTTCACACTGCCAAGCAGAAGTCTCCAGGGCTACCTTCAGAGCCTGGACCACTGTGACTGTGACTCAGGCTGCAGAATAAAAGTACAAGAGCCTAGTCCAAAAGCGAATTCACAGATCCCCATATCCCCTGGTGCTTTCAACCGCCAACTGTGTTCCCCAACGACCAGAACTCCATAGAACAATATCATCAGGCACAAATCCCAAGTTCCAAGCATTTGGATCTCTTGCCGAGGGCAGTTTACTTGGCATTGATCGTCTTGGTATGGCCTGACAATTTTCGCAAACGGTATATCAAGCACTTGCCAAGTAAACTACGATGGCCAAGGATCGACGGTGCATCAACGATGAGAGACTACTCATAAGCTATTAAATCATATTCTAGACCCTCTATGACGTCTCGCTCAGCGGCGCCTTCCGAGTGGTGCCACCCCCGGACCGATAATTCTAAATCAGCCATATCCGGACGCCTCACATTCCAGAGACGTGCCTCTATGAGTGATATGAACCCCTCTGCCAAGGAACCTTACAAATTCCACAACATTTATTACATGTACTAAACTTTATCAAAAGGTCTAGGCTTTTCTCTAATTCCAGTCAATCATTCTTCCCCGTTCACCAAACAAGACTAGCATGACCTATCACAATTATATAACACCTCGCACCGAGAACCTGCCCCTCCACCCTCCACGGCCCAAATCATTCCTTTTTTGGCACTCCTTCCGATGCCTCTCCCACGGCAGTGTTTTTCACGCTGGGTCATTTTCATCATCGTGGGCTGCTTTGTCGTCGTTGTTGTCACATGCGGTACGTATTTCGGTTTGACGAAACGAAAGCATCACTCGTTTGACTGGACGGCTATCGTGAGCGATCGCGGTGACGTCCTACCTGATTTTAGCTTTGCAGGCTATCATGCTTCGGCGATAATATTGCCTAGTGGATCTGGTGCTAATATTACGTTGTCTTTCAATGGGAGTGTTGATGATGTTGGGCCTTTGATACAGGATGCTGTTGATAAGATGGCTGAGTTGGGTGGTGGAGCTGTGTTATTGCCAGAGGGGAGATGGCCGATGAGTGCTGGCGTGAACATTACTAGTAATGTTGTTGTTGCTGGGGTAGGAAGTGACAAGACTGTTTTGGTGTTGCAAGAGCGTCCTTCCCAGGCGGTGTTCACCCTTGGTACACCTAACAATGGTACGAAACCTCGCTATGGCTTCAGGTCCAACATCACCAACGACTATGCCCCCATCGGGTCATCTTCCCTGGACGTTGTTGACAGCGCTGGCTTCGCCGCTGATCAGCTAGTCTATGTCTCTCGCAGCGCGACAGAATCATGGATTAGAGACAGTGGCATGAGTGGTCTTGTCCGCGATGATGCAGAACAAACATGGATACCAGTAAGTAATACTCCCTCTTTAAACAGGCCACTTACTAACATGGACCAGGTCGGGAAAAGGATAATGGCGCCAAACCAAATCAGTAGTGTCTACGGCACAAACGTCACCCTCCAAATTCCCTTGACGGATAATCTTGACTCAGATTACTCTCAACCCGAACTCATAGTTTACACACCACCTTATATGAATAGGGAGATGGGTATACGAGATCTTGGTATCGAAGTCCCTGATACCTGTTCGGGTGCACCCATGAGCGACAAAACCTGCAACTCTCCAGCTATTCACTTCCCATCCTGGACAGTTGACAGTTGGGCTAGTGATCTCAGTCTCAAAGGCTTCAACAAGTTCTTTCAGATTGATACAGATGCTTCTCGCATTACTATCCAGAACTGCACTATGAACCGCGACAAGGATATCCAAGGCGCTGCACTCCCTTTTGATATCTTGATCCAAGGTTCTCAAGTCCTGGTCCAAGACTGCGCGCAAGTCGGTAGCCCAGATGCAAGATGTTTCACCGTCGGCACAGGATCTCTCACCCCAGGTCCCAACGCTGTCCTCCGCCACAAGGCAAAGTCTGATGTTCAGACGATATATCCTCATCAGCGATGGGCTCATGGACTGCTAGTAGAAGACAGTTCTGTCAAGACGCTTTTCGTAGATCGGGGTATCAAGGGTTCTGGACATGGATGGTCTATCAATGGTGGTGTCGGTTGGAATCTTGATGGGAGTGTCGATTTTGAGTCTCCTCCGCTTGGCATCAATTGGTGTGTCGGCTGTAATGATCCGAAGGGAAATGCCACGTTTATTGAATCTGGAAAGAGGGTGGATCCACAGAGTCTTTTCATGGCGCAGCTCGCGGAACGAAATATATACAGACAAGATGGAGTGAACGAGGAGTATAACGAGTAGATTAATTACCGTTGGCTTCTTTAGCTTAAAACAGTCCACATAGAAAGTAAAGAGTAAAATGGAAGTAATGACTTTGGCATCAGCGTGCGTCCTATGGAGTAACTGGATTGCTTGGTGACCTTCAGTGGAGTATGGGGTCAAATTCGTGCGACACCGCCAAGAAGGTTTGAAGTATCCTGGTCTTGTTGACAAACTCCACGTATATATCTGTGTTTATCTAATTGTGTTGATTTGAACTGTACGACCTGTTGACTGACCTTCAAAACCCTTGAAGAGAAACTCCACGTATGTGCATGGTAAAACCACAGCTATCTCCTTGACTGCGTCGCTGACAGTAAGAAAAACAGGACCTCAAACAAGTAGGTTGGTCTGTACATCGTAACACCCGGCGGAACCTGGTTCTGTTAGCGCCGAAGTCGAGTCGGCTTACTCTGTAGAGAAGCTCTCATGTGACGCCCGCTGAGCACGCGAGCAATTGCCCGAGTTGGTCGTGATACATCATGCTGCAGTCAAGAACCCGCCAAGACCCTAGGTGTGACGGACGGGATGGACCACCATAAGCACGCCAAGACAGTACCAGTATGCCAAGATCTCAGCTTGATTGACGGTTCCTGCCAAGATCAACCATGTCCAGGGCTTTGCATAACATCGCAACATGTATTGTCGCATTGAGAATTTTCGTGACATGGCACATCAGACTAAAGGTATACACTATGAACTCAACGCCACCCTCCAAATATGTCTTCAAGCGATAACATCAATTGAGATAGACAATGTGATAAATGCGGTGAATACCGGTCAATTTAGATCAAGGCCGAAACGATGAATACAGGATGCGCGAGAGTTTGGGATGTAGAATTAAAGAGAGTATGTCAATCAATTAAATAGTACGTTAAACAGTTTTGACTTCGGTATCTATGCAATCACGCCCCATCTATATCCAACCCATTCAAACTCCCACATTAAACGACAGCATGGTATCAAAAGAGTGCTTTTAGAAATGAGGGGTGTTGAGAGCAAGACCCATAAGACATCCACCGATAAGACCGGCGATAGGGATGGTCATGATCCAAGAGAAGACGAGCAGGAAAACTCGCTTCCAGTTGACAGCCTTGATGCTGCCGTTGCAAAGACCGACACCGACAGTAGCACCGGTGATACACATGGAGGTAGAGACGGGAAGCTTGTACTGGGAGAAGACAAGAACAGTAATAGCAGCACCCATCTCCATGGAGGAACCACGGGAGGGAGAGTGGTAGGTGATCTTGTTACCCATAACTATTGCGAGTTAGTATTGTTAAAATGATAGGAATTTAGAATGTGACTTACCCTTCATGATGTTGTATCCGTAGGTGATGAAACCAATGCAGATCATGGCAGCGACGACACCAATCTGCCACAGAGGAACCTCGGCCTTCTTCTCGGCAGGTCGGCTAGTAGACCAAGCAGCATACATACCAGCCCAGACACCGACAGCGTTACCAACATCATTGGCACCGTGAGCGAAAGAAGCAGTGCAAGCAGTAATGACTTGGACGAAAGAGTACAGGTACTCAACCTCGTTGGGGTACTTGGGGGCATGCTCGTAGACACGCTGCATACGACGACCTTCAGGTGTAGCCTCAATACCCATCTGGGCAGTGTGGATGTCGTAGTGAGCACCGTAGAGGAGAGCGACAACGATCTGAGCGGGAATACGCTTGACGACGGCGATCAGGTTGTGAGTTTCGTGGATGGAGCCGGCACCGATGGGGTTGGCGTGGAGAGTTCGCATGGCCCAGCCGAGAGGTCCCTTGCCCTTGCGGAGGTTAGAGTGGTGAAGCTCCTCAGCCTCCTTGAGCATGCGCTGATAATCCTCCTGGCTAGACTCGGCGAGGTTGAGGTGTCGCTTCTCGTTGTTCTCGGAGCTGGCGGCAGTGGCGGGAGTGATCTCGTCGTCGCTGATCTTCTTGGGGTTGTGCTCCTCAGACTCAACAGGGCCGATTTGAAGCTCGGAAGTGTGCTGGACGACAGCGTAGTCGGGAACACGGGCGTGCTCGGCATCAGGAGGAGCGGGGCGGCTGAACAGGAGAGGACCCCTCCAGGCGTCCCACCAGCGGAGGGTGTAGTCCTTCTTGATGACAACGGCGTGGACGAAGGGGACGAAGAAGATGGCAGAGAGGGCGAAGAGACCGAAGCCGACACCGAGAGTGACGGAGGCAATGTACCAAGCAGGCTTCTCAGCGAGACCAAGACGGGGAGAGCCCTTGTAGACGATCGACAGGGTGCAAATAGTACCAGCGATGAGGAAGAAGAAAGGTGAAGTCCAAACAGCCCAAGGAACAGGGTTCTTGCGCACATGAACAACATACTTGACCAACAAGAAGATGATCGCGGCAAAGCAACCAGCGATAGTAGGCGCCATAGCAAGGCCAGCAAAGATAGCACCAAGACCCTGACCACCGTTCCATCCCCACTCAACCTTGCTAGCACCGACAGTAGCGATACCGACACCAGCGAGCGATGAAATGAGAGAGTATGTAGACGAGACGTGGGCGTTGTGCTTGGTGCACCACATAACCCATGTAGAGGCACCGGCGGAGGCACAGGCGAAGGCGAGGAGCTGGACGCCTGCGTTGTCGCGGAAGGCTTCCATGGGAATGATACCGTTCTTGATGGTGGAGGCTGTTCGAGCGCCGACTGCGAGGGCGCCGAGCATTTCGAAGATGCAGCAGAGGACCATTGCGCCGCGGTATGTTACGGAGCGGGAGGAGACCGAGGTAGCCCAAGCGTTGGCGACATCGTCTGAACACAATCAGTCAGTATCAATCGCATCATCAGGTAGGTAGGGAGGGGGATGACATACTGGCACCATTGTTGTAGGCCTCAAGCAGAGCAAAGCAACTGCCAATGGCAAAGACGTAGGTATAAGCCTCGAGAACCATTGTGAAGGACTTGGTGTAACGAAGGAAGAGGCAAGAGTAGATTGCCTTGATGTCTGATGATAGACAGAAGAGAAAGGGTTGGAAGTCGATGAAGCAAAGAAAGAGGGGAAAGGGTGTTTGAGTTCGGGGGCTTTAAAGGAAAATCTGCCACAGTCTCAATGGCAAGGAAACGGGTACAAAAAAGGTTCACGTCGCCAGGTTAGGATGGATCCTCCATGCAAAAGGTACCTGCCGAGAAGAAACTAGACTGCGCCATCACCCCCACTGAAAGTCCAGAAGCTGTGCTCTTCGGTCAAGAATACAGCTACGACAGAGACATGGTGTCTACACCCGCATACGAGACGGCGTTAGTACGGGGAGACTAGCAATTAAGCATATTTCACCTATGAGCTTCATTCTCCACCCCACGTGCGTGCTTGACTCGTCAATCTGATTGGTCGGCTTGGTTGTGAGTCGAATACGTACAGGGATGGAACGCCACGGCGGGACAAGAAATCGCCAAGTCAGCGGCGTCCGATCTCTTCTTGAGCTGATTCCTCGGCGAAGTTGAAGCTCGCGTGCTCTTTTGACTACTGCAGAAAATTTTTAAACTTTTGATAAAGCTTAGAGTTATTTTGAAGCAAGAGTGTATGCTTAATTGGTGATGGTGATAACACGTGCATGATCTTCAATCAATGCCCTGTCCAGGTCCCCTTTCATCTCCTAGAAACAGATGACCTGGAGACAAATTACAGGTCTTCTACTGCCCAGTGCACATGTGTCCGATATTTCCCTCAGCCGTTCAATTACAAAATATCACCCGTTTCAAGCTCCCTCCGTCCACGTTGACACAAACCCCCAAATCCAAAATCCCAAAAACTCCACCGTTCGGTATCTCATCCTGGTTAGTCCACAATTCCGAATCTAGACTTTGCTCCCGTTAGATCGTTTCCAAGGGTGGTTTTTTCCCATCTCCCCGCGTCAGCGTGTGAAACGGCCACATGGGGAAATGGAGCTATATAACTGGCCCATCAACCCCAGACTAAAACCTCTAACTGGGAAGATCTCGACCGACGGTTTTTTATCGGACTGTTCCGAATTGAATAGTGCGCATGTCATTGCGCGTTGATTGACTGCATTGAAGAAGCAATTCCTGTGTCGCTAGGCCTTGTTTGTAAACCGACGTGAAGATCTCGGTGTCTGGAAAGAGCTTCAACCATCCAATAATTAAGCTTAGAAAAAGAAACGACGATCGAGCTATTGGATGATCATCCCTAGATTCATCACGATGAACCTCTCAGCCCAACATCTAGACTTTCATTCCCATCGCCACAAGCTGATGCTGTAATCATCGCCAAGTGCCAAGAAGGATCGTGCCGAAGAATCCGTCAAGAACGCCTTCCCCGTCAGCTGTCTAGCTGTCTTGACTGTGGCTGCACCCACGGGGGCCCTGGATTGGATGGGGACCCTTTGCTTTTAATGATTGATGATGTTCCTTATCCAATGGAACCTTGAAATGAAGCTTGTTTTATCTAGCGGCGTGTCCGTGGGGATCGTTTAGTGTCCACCTTTGGCTTATGCAGGTGTCAAGAAGCATTCTTCTGTTTGGTGGTTCCGTTAGATTGGGAGGCACCCTTGTTAAATTGGCTGTCAGCTTGTGACCGTGGTGCGACCGATCATATCCGGGTGCTTGTTGCTGTATCGTGAAGATCAACATTCTGGAGCAACGTGATGGCATAGTTACACTTTGGTCTCGATGGTTAAGTGTCGCCACAAGAAAATCGTCGAGATACGATAACATACATATGCTATGATGATGTCGCGATGATCGTTTTGCCTGCCGGTTTGTGAAGTTGAGGCGAAATCCATTTTCAAGGCCAAGTTCGAGACACAACAGCTGATCCATCGTCATCTTGCAGTTGATTTCTTTATCAAGCACATGTTAACATCACGATCGAGAAATTACCCTACAGTAAAAAACTGAAGCTATGCACATACCGGATTCGGACTAGTGTCTTCTTATCAGTCGATCACGATAAGCTTTTTCATTCCAACAGTTGGCTGGGGCAATGCACGCCTTTGCGGATTTGTTATCGCAAAAACCTAAAGTCAGCAATGGATGCCTCGAATGAGGCTTTACGCAAGACTGTGCAGTTAACGAATGAAGCTTGCCCATTTGTGGAGTAGCCTTCATGTTGATTATCTACTGCTTGAAAGTCTTCAACCCAGAAGCTCGGATGTTACAGCTTCACCACGCTGAGATCCCGAGCTATGACATTCAATCAATTATCATTTGCTATTATGATGTTTCCTCATGCTACTGAGCTGTTATTCAGTATAACTAATTACACCAGAAACTCCTTGATAGCAGCGACAACCTCATCAGGCGCCTGCTCAGGAATATAATGCCCCGACTCAACACTCCGTCCTTGAACTTCAACTCCCTCCTCGCTAACATCCCTCCACTCCTGCACGGCATCAAAGCACTTCTCAATAATCCCATGCTTCCCCCAAAGGACAAGCAAAGGACTCTTGATCTTCCGCCCAGCCTTCAAATCTTCCCTCGCCTCATCCAAATCCAACGTCGCACTAGCCCGGTAATCATTACACATGGCATGCACGGTATCATAATCTGCTAGAGATTTCGCATAGGTTTCAAAGCACTCTGGTTCGAAGATTGAGATTCCATCGCCTTGGCGGCCGCCCATGAACATCTCTGCTAGTTCGCGCGGTTTGGCGGTGATGAGAATTTCGGGCATTGGCGAGGCTTGGATGAGGAAGAACCAGTGGAAGTAAGCTTTCGCGAAGTCGAGATCCGTCTTGCTGTACATCGCCAGCGTGGGACAGATATCCAGTAGGATGAACTTTCGAATACGGTCTGGATAATCAACAGCAAGCTTGTGGGCTACTCTCGCACCGCGGTCATGCGCGCAGACGAAGAATGAGTCCGTATAACCCAGAGCATCCATTACATCGATGCAGTCGCGAGCCATGGCGCTTTTCGCATATGAGGCGACCTCAGCTGGTTTAGAGGACTGTCCATAGCCGCGAATGTCGATTAAGACGACGTTGTATTTGTCAACAACTTGAGGAACGACGCGATGCCAGATATGCAGTGTTTGAGGGAAGCCATGAATGAGGAGAAGGGCAGGTTTGGAGGAGTCTTTGGTGGAGTTGAGGCCGTTGATGATGACGTTTTGATCAGACTTTGTCTTGATCTGGAAGGGTTGGAGGTTGTCGAACATTGTAAATGCTAATGCTTGGATTGCTGGCTAAAGTATGTGCGAGAGTATGAGCTTGCAGTGGATGAACGATGGGTTATATATCACGAACGCCCTTTGTTAGACAAGTCGTCTGAGTAATATGTTTGCATGGTGTTGCTTTGCGGAGAGCGACTATGCCGTCATCGTCTTAGGCAAACCGGTCGCTGTAACCTCGGTCTTTTCTTGTGCCGACCAAATTGCGACCTGAGCAATTCCCGGTCAAGCAAACACGATGGCCAGCGACAATCTTTGAAAGTCTCATATGGTCTGTATCAGTCGTTTGACTAACATGCACTCCTACGTTCGGCGACAGACGTGGTGTCACCGTCGGCCAAGGTAGTAAGATGCGGCGGACAAAGAAATGTCCGCCGTACCAGTTGAGAAAGTGGGGTCGCGCCGGGCTTGGGATGTCCGCTTCTCCTCATTGATCCGATATCGTGAACCTCGAATGGCATTTATATGAACACAATCTCACCTGTTGATCCTTTCTATCTCATTAATCACTTTCCATCTTATCATAATCACACTCACCAAAATGTCCAAACCTCTCAAGATCGCCGTCATCCCAGGTGACGGCATCGGCAAGGAAGTCATGCCCTGGGGCGTCAAGTGCCTCCAAGCCGCAGCCCAAAAACACAACATCTCTCTATCCTTCCAAGAATTCGATTTCGCCAGCTGCGATTACTATGAAAAGCACGGCAAAATGATGCCAGATGACTGGAAAGACCTTCTCAAACCCTTTGACGCTATCTACTTTGGCGCAGTCGGCATGCCGGACCAAGTCCCCGATAACGTTTCCCTCTGGGGCAGTCTTCTCAAATTCCGTCGCGAGTTTGATCAGTATATCAATCTGCGGCCGTGCCGCCTACTACCTGGTATTCCTTCGCCTTTGGCTAATAGGAAGCCTGGTGAGATTGACTTTTGGATTGTGAGAGAGAATACCGAGGGAGAGTATTCTAGTGTTGGGGGTATTATGTTTGAGGGCACGGAACGAGAGACTGTTATTCAGGATACAGTCATGACGCGTGTGGGCGTCGATCGTGTCCTGAAATATGCGTTTGATCTTGCGCAGAGTCGACCGAGAAAGAAGTTGACCAGTGCTACAAAGAGCAATGGTATCAGCATCACTATGCCATGGTGGGATACCCGTGTCGCAGAAATGAGCAAGAACTACAGCGACGTCGCTGTCGAGAAGTATCACATCGACATCCTAACAGCACACTTTGTCCAAAGACCTCAGATCTTCGACGTGGTCGTAGGTTCCAACCTCTTCGGCGACATCCTCTCAGACTTGGGTCCCGCCTGCACCGGCACAATCGGTATCGCACCATCAGCAAACATCAACCCAACAGCCAACTTCCCAAGTTTATTTGAGCCAGTACATGGAAGCGCACCTGATATCTACGGCAAGGGCATTGCGAATCCCGTGGGGATGATCTGGGCTGGACAGATGATGCTGGAGCATTTTGGATACAGGGAGGCAGCTGATGGAATGATGGGGGCTGTTGAACGGGTGCTTGGGCGGGCGGAGAGTGATGTTATGACTGCGGATGTTGGAGGGAAGGGAAGTACGAAGACTTTGGGTGAGGCTATTGAGAAGGAGATTCTTTCTGGGTAGATGTGTTGGTAGTGTGATTAATATCGATATCACGTGTGAGGCTCACCTAAGCCAAGCTCAGAATTGATAACTTCTGACGGACGTCTTTTAAACTACGAGACTGTATTCGAAACTCACATAAGTCTTGGTGACTTTCGTACTCGATGTTTTTCCTCAAATTCTGAGACGGGATTCGCAACTCCGCAACAGGGATTCATAAAGTCTCGCCGGCTGTGAAGAATGTCGCCGAACGCCAGGTATCAAGGTGTTGGGGGGCAACAGAAGCTATCTAAACCAATGGGTAACGGAGCACTGACATTCAAGTACTAAGAAAGGGATCCTGAATAGGTAAAGCAAGCACAAGATAATTCTTATTTTTTTCCTTACGTCGATCCTTCTGACGGTCAAGTACCGGCGCCCCACAAGTAAAGCATCCAAGTGCCGAGCAGAAAAAAGGATGGCGACTTTACATGTACAGTTCACAACAATTTATTTTTCTAATCTGTATACTCTAGCTTAACCAGAAATAGCGATTTACTACATGTGTATTGTCTTAACATTCGGGGAGATAGAGGCTAATAAGAAGGTCTTGATATAGCGGAGTATACATGCGAAATGGCGGAAATCGAGAAACCCTGTAGGCTGTATGTGTATTATAAATCAGAAATCACTTCGGAGAACATTGTGAGCCAATCTGCTGGGTCTGCCAAGCTCCACGATTGCGGAATTGCATTGCCACTCCGCTAACGCTAGAATGTTAGATGGGTCCGGAATCTTGACGAAACCCGAGATCCACCATATTGCCGTAGCAATGAGGTCATGTATAATGCAACATGGAAGGATATATATATGGACTTGGGATCTGTATATCCGGAAACTCAATATCATCACTCCAACTGTTTAAGCTCGTATACCCATCTTTCTACTTACAGAACTCAATTTCGATAACACATAAAAACCATATTCACCATGAAAGAAGCAATTGTCAAGAAGGATACCTCAGTCGAGCTCATCGACTCTGCCATTCCCAAGCCCGGACCCGGCCAACTTCTCATCAAGGTCGTCGTCGCAGGTCCGTCAATCTCATCATAACTCCCATCCTCAGCTAACAAGTCTAGGCACAAACCCCAAGGACTGGAAAATCCCAGTATGGAGGGGCGACGAGACCAACACCGGCGATGACATAGCCGGCACCGTCCACGCCATCGGCGAAAACGTAACAGGCTTCCATATAGGTGACCGCGTAGCCGCTTTTCATGAGATGATGACTCCTCATGGTGCTTTTGCAGAGTACGCCATCGCTCATTACTACACCACATTCCACATTCCCGAGTCTGTGTCCTTTGAAGAGGCTGCTACGATTCCTCTTGCCGCATACACCTCTGTATGCGCTTTGTTCCAGGAGCTCCAGATTCCGGAACCTTGGTCACCACTTGCCAAGACCGAGGAGAAGAGACCTTTGCTTGTTTATGGTGCTAGTACTGCTACCGGTGCTTTCGCTATTAAGCTTGCTGCGGCCGCCAATGTGCATCCTATCATTGCCGTTGGAAGTCAAAGAAGTGAATTCGTTAAGCCTTTCCTCGATGAGAAGAAGGGTGATGTCTTGGTTGATTATACCAAGCACGACACAGAGGATAAGCTCGTCGCTGCTATCCGAGAAGCTATTGAAAAGAGTGGCGCACGCTGCTTCAAGGCCTTCGACAGCGTCTCCGAAGACAACACTGTCCGAACAGTCACAAAAGCCATTGCCGGACCACCTGATGCTTCTGGTCGCAAGCCCCGCATGACAAACATCCTCATGAAAGAAAACGTCGAAGGCGCCGACCCCAGCGTTGAAGTCGTCTGGTCCATGGTCGGCCAGGTCCACAAGGACGATGAGAAGGATAAGATGGTAGGACTCACATGGGCCGCTGCATTCTCACGCGGACTGCGCGAGGGTTGGTTCACACCCCATCCTTACATCGTTGGCAAGAAGGGCCTTGAGGGTCTTGAGGAGGGGTTGAAGGGGTTGAAGGATGGAAGTATCAAGGCGCAGAAGTTTTTGACTATTGTTGGCGAGACGCCTGGTGCTGGTGCTCAGAATGGATCTATCTAGATTTTCTAATTCTATGATCTTTTTTATCTTCGTATACCTTTTTAACGACGCGTTTTATAGTGTCTAGGGCGTAGTTTGTGAAGTTTGCTGAGGATGTTGTGAGGACAGTTTGGACTTGCTGTGGTGTCCACATGAGGTTTGTTGAGGTTGAGAAGGGTGATGTCTGAAATGTCAGCTAGTTTCTTTTTAGGAAGTGTGAGAACTTACAGCTGGGTTGTAATCAGGATTGATACCATTTGGCAGAAGTGGGCAGTAGATGATATAAACTTTATGACCATTCTGCCTTATGCCCCGGAATACTCTCGCATACTGACCAAGGTAACGAGATTCGATCTCTAAGCCAGCATTCGAGTCTATTTGAGTGTTGTTTCGGGGTTTGTGGAATACTTCAGTTTCCTCTTGTAGCTCAAAGTCAAAATCCGCAGCCCAGTGGTGTAAGCGCTGCACGGCGGCTCCAGTCTGTACATCCGACGACGAATCGAAGGATATAAAGATATCGACGCTTCGTTCCGGTCTTGCGAGGACGTGGTTCGGGAGATTATTCGCCATGCCGCAGTCCATTAGTCTTGTGCGTCCTTGGGCTTCCCATGGCGCAAGCTGAACTGAATGAGCGTCTGTCGTAGATCTGAGGCTCTGACCTGCCGTGTCATTGGGGTGAGGTCGATGTTTGGCATGCTCAGAAGTATGCTCTTTCGCCATAAGTGGCTTTTCAAGCCCATAGAACGGATTCGGATCATGACCCGCTCGAATCGGATTTCCCCACAGACCTTCAAGCTGCTTCGATTGGAGTAATCGGTTAAACCAACCAACCAAGCGCGCCATGATCGTATCCTTGGGAATAGATACCAGAAGGGCTTTGATACATTCCGTCAAAGGTCCTGCGGGTGCGCTCGTGCATTGGCCGAGGAGAAGTGAGAAAGATTGTTCTGGGCGGCGGTCGACTGAATGACCAGAAACAAAGGTACGGCCCCATGACCACGATGGGACGTAACGGTTGAGATCTGGGCTGCCGATTTCGAGAGGTGAGACCTCAAAGTACTGGAACAACTTCCTCGGCCGACTCTTTGGAGCCGATTTGTCTTGAGCTGTACTCGGATTCTCAGCATTCCTCGCCTGCGCCAAAGCACCTTTCCTCTCATAAGAATACTTGGGAACCCTCCTGACAGCAGCAAGAATAGGCATCGGCTCCCTCCCCTCCGCAATCCCACTCCTCTCCCAAATCTTGGACCACTGAAACATAGCTCGCCCTAAACTTCCCTTCCCCTCCCTACTCAAGAGCATATACGTGGCCGTAAGCGTAGAATATAAATCCATGACACTCAACCCAATGATACTTTTCTGTGCTTTGCTGACCAGTGGACCGATCAAAAAGTAAATGCCCTTCTTGCCTCGCGCGACCTTGTTAAGAGCGTATATACTCATTGGATGCGCCTTCTCGCTGGCAACAGTCAAGTAATGGTCGATCAGTCTTGTTATGTCGTTTCGAGCGATGGTGTAGTATCCTGCTAACGTCCAGCAACTACCACTCACACCAGCCGTCCAGGTGATACAATCCCACAGACCAGCTTCTTTAGCAGAGTGTATAAAGCCTGCGAAACCATACATGACTCTATACCCACCACCAGAGCCACCGAGGGATATAAGCGGGACATCTCTCGGATCGACTGTTTCGTCTGGTGGTAGGTCAAGAAATTTGTGCAATGAGTTTTCGCCTTCTGCTGACATTCGGAGTTGGCGGAGATTAATGAACTTTTGCTCTTCGGGATGTAGAGATGAGCTTTGGCGAACTTTTGCGTCCCATTTTAGTTCGGGGTATGTTCTGATGTCGGCTTCATCGCGTTTGAGAAGCTGCTTGACGGAAGACAGATCTTCTGCTCTGGCGTACCATCTCTGCACAATACGCGTCGCTTTCTCGGACAACGAGTATTTTCCCTCAGTATCATTGCGGTGAGTCTCGTGTGCTCTTGGTTTCGAAGTCAGGGCCCTCCCATTGCGAAAACGCGTTGGCGTTATCTCATTGGTCCTCGTTTTCTGGAACCGCGATGAGACGGGCGTTGCTTGGACGAGAGAGACCAATGCGCAGAGACAATATGTTTTAGCATAAAGATAAGTTGGGGATTTGCGAATTGAAATTAGAATGACCATGTTGGTCGATTTCTATGAGAATAGGCCATTCATTATCCGGGGTTTGGTGATGGATGGGAGTAAACACCGCGTTCAGTGTGGTTGCGTCATTGATGACTTATCCGATTGAGAAGCCAAAGTTGAGAGGCGAATGAGCCACGTGGACTTCAACTCCTGGCATCTTGTCTCTAGGCCTGATGGATTGTCGACTCCTCTGCAAAAATATCCCTCAAGCATCAATGCGGCTCTCGGATCTCTGCATATATCAACCGATTCACTCGCGAAGTTCTCGTCGCTGAAACTACAGGTGAGAGAATGCACGTCACGTCCGCGAAACCTACCCTGCGATCGCAAACATGAGAGAAGACACAAGAACCGAGCAGGGTTTAGGAACATAGTGTTCAAATTGGAATGTCTTTTCAACAATAAGAGCCACGCCCGGTTAGCTCAATCGGTAGAGCGTGAGACTCTTACGAGTACGCGATCTCAAGGTTGCGGGTTCGACCCCCGCATCGGGCTGTTCCTATAAAACGATTTCTAACATCGTGGCGATTCTTTTTTTGCATTTTATACCTATCAATCTCTGTATAACTCATTACGGCTGCTTGCTTCCAGCCAAATTATGCATATCTCCTTCTTCGCCGACCTTGAAACCCTTCTCATCTACCGCTGAAGCCTTCTTCTGTGCGCCCGTGCTTCCACTTCCATAGCCGGGTTGGTTGAGGATGTCATCTGCTCTGTGAGATGTTCCCTTGCTATGTGCCGCGTCAATGCTTTCTCCTAGATTGGCATCTACAATCCTTCCGCTTGTGTCCTTTGTCTCATCGATGATGTTCCTGGCAAACTCGGTTAACGATCTATAATTGCCTGAGTAGAGGTTGAACCTACTGCGCTTGGCCATGTTGATTCGAGTCCAATGGGGTCTGCTCTAAGGTCTTGGAGTGGCCACCGGGCGCGGGATCATTTGGTGCTGTTCCGGACATATTTAAGGTGTTATATATACGATACTCAAGTTATTGATGAGATATGTAATAAAGATCCTGAGATGTCAATGTTTGAGTATGAACCTCAGCTGTTTTGTGCCTCTTGATCGTCATACATCATCATCAGCTCTACGTCATCCATTATCACGTGAAAGTGAAGTCATACTCAGCCAAGCGAATACATTCTCTTGTCTGATTGTAATTGGCATGGACTGTTAAATCAATGGAATGAAGACGTTGGTTCTTTGTCACATGAGATTGATCTACTTGTCGCGTCGCGATCAATTGAACCCTGGACCCTGAATTGAGACCCTGATGTTCCTCCAACGCATTGATGCGCTCAAGTTCAAGTTCAAGGCGGTCAAAGCAAACAAGCAAGCACTGACCAGATTTATTGAATACCTCTCCTCTGTAACGGTCTGTTGTCTTGACAAAAACATCGAAAACAAACACGATTCGATATTTCGGAGCGTTCTTTCCCAAAAAGGCTAGCGAATCCCGCGCCCAAAGAAGCTATCGATTCCAACGCCAGCCACATCCAGGATAAGAAATCCCGTTCCAGTATGGTTGCATTCTGGCAATTGTTGGTAACGTCTCTGATTCGTTACAGGGCGGATCATTGATTATGGAGTCTTAGCTGTTAGCTGCCAGACTGTTTTCTTCTTGCGATCACGATTGCATGTAAGGCAGCCAAGGGTCCAGACCTTTGTCCAGCGCATCATTGACCCTGCCAAGATGATAGTGCGACACTATTGAGGGAGGACCTGGGGCACTAACCCACTGCGAAAGCTTGACCGCTGGCATGAAGTACGGGGGGTTGTTTGAAGGGGATTGAGCAATTGAGTAGTGAATGACCGGATTATTGTACATAACTCATATTACAGATCTTGGCTTAACACGCCCGATCTGTCATCCGCGCCCAAGATGGCACCGAATCTCACCACTAAGCAAGGGTTAAGAGGATGACAAGCATCCCCAGAAGCATTCCCCCAAAGCGGGCCCAATATTCATGCATCCGGCGCAGCTGAATTTCTAGCTTCAATCAAGCGCAATCTTTATCTCGCCCGCCTCGCTCGCTTAGTGATATTTCGGGCACTCCGATGACACTAAAGGGAATAAGTCAGCGTGCATCAGACCATGGCTGAGTCAACTAAGCTTAACGAGAGGGTGATGGTTAAGGTTGCACAATGATGCGCTGAGGCTCTGCATGCAGCTATTCCCCAATTGACTGTATTCCGTAGGGCTAGCCAACTCAATCCGACACGTTGGGTCAGAACATGCAAGCTGGACGTTAGAATGTAGTTTAGCGAAAAGCCTGACCGTTCTATTTTGAAACATCGTGGCTGTTGCTTTCGCTTGTTTGGTCAAGAGATAACGCTTGCTTTCGCTTGTTATTGTCCTATAGATCTTATTTATATCCTTGCTTTTGTGGCGCTTTTGTTGTTTATATACTAGTGAACCATTCCCCTGGGATCTTGGTGGACGATCTTCTCTTCATCCAGTTACCACCTATTTCCTTATTATCTTGGGCTTTGGAGTTATCGGCATACTTTTACGAAAATGACTGTCACGACGTGCATGAATGTGTTGGAGAACCAACAATGTTTTGTCGACTACCCAAAAGCACAACAAGGGTTCGTCGTGATTTTCGATATTCAATGGAGCGCGTGTTGACATGTGACAGGCCAGAGACGACGATAAAACCAAGGAAGCTCGATAACCCAGTCTTAAGGGGTCCAATTTTAGTGGTCGTCGTATTCTTGTAAGTTTATCTCCTCCCATACAACAGACTATACTAACCCAGCAGTATCAATTGCATACGCTTCATCCGCGAAATAGTCTGGCACAACGCCGGTTTCGCGTCATTAAGAAACATCCGCGAATCTCTCGAGGTCTACGAAGCACGATACGACCCAGCAGTAATTCCTCTACCAAGCACCTCCACACAAGTCGACATCGATAGCCAACAGACAATCACACCTCCAGAGTCCGTCATCGAGGAACCACTTCCCGAAACACCATATTACTCCATCGCCGATTACCGAAAACTGTATCTCTCCGGCAAAGCTACACCTACAGATGTGGCTAATGCTCTATTGCCGCTTATCCGTCGGGATACCAACGGGAAACACTCAACAGCCTTTATCAGCACAAGAGTTGATCTTGTTATGAAAGCAGCGGAAGAATCAACAATTCGATATAGAGGGGGAAGGCCACTTGGACCTCTTGATGGTGTGCCTGCCGCCATCAAAGATGACTTTGATATGGATGGTTATGAAATGACGATGGGTTCGAAGAATAATTATTCTGGTAAGGGCGTCAGCACGGGATCCATCACGAATTGGTCTGCCCGTAAGCTCCAGGATGCGGGTGTGATTATGCTGGGCAAGCTAAATATGCACGAGTTCGGAATGGGTATGTATATTTATCGCTAAGCGGGATGACGTGTGCTGACGTTATCAAGACACCACAGGCAACAATACCATTCACGGCACACCGCTCAACCCCTTCAATCCAAAATACTACACAGGCGGAAGTTCTTCAGGCGCTGCCTATGCAGTAGCAGCAGGTTTAATCCCCATAGCCCTAGCCGGGGACGCAGGCGGCAGTATTCGCATCCCAGCATCTTATTGCTCCGTTTACGGTCTCAAACCAACCCACGGACGTCTCTCATCCTTCCCAACACCCAACCCAGCACCAACATGCTGTGTTCAAGGCCCTATGGCAGCGGATATGTACTCTCTCGCTACAGTCTACGACGCCATCGCGGATCCGCATCCGACGTCACGCTTTCCCAAAATATATAGGGAGCCGTCGCGGGGAAGGAAGATGCTTGGTATTTATGAGCCTTGGTTTGATCTCGCAGCGCCGGGTGTGCAGGCTATTACCAGAAGGATGATTGGCAAGCTTTGCACCGAGTTCAACTACGAGATGGTGCCCATCACAATACCGTTTACAGAAGAAGGACAAATCGCTCACGCGATGACAGTCCTTGCAGACGCAGCTTCCCTCCTCCCAGAATCATCAAACACAACACCCGCAAACAAACTCCTCCTCGCAATGGGCCGCACAACACCAGCAGGAGACTACGTCCTCGCTCAAAAGCTCCGAAACTTATTAATGCAACATCTTGCTCATTTATGGCAGATGCACCCTGGTATGATGATAATCACACCAACAACAGCCTGTCCCTGCGCACCGATAAAAGGCGGCGCAAGCGAACTCAAGTATGGATTGAGTAATGGGGATTTGACGATTGAGAGCATGACGTATGTTTGGCTGGCCAATTTCTGCGGCATACCTTCTTTGTCTGTCCCTGCGGGATACGTTGTACCTGAAGGGCAGGATCGAGCGGGTGAAGAGGCTGATGAGAGTACTGTTGGAAAAGTACCTGTTGGATTGATGGTTACTGGTGAATGGTGTACTGAGAAGGCGTTGATTGAGTTTGGCGTGGAGGCTGAGGCTGTTATGGGCGAGAAACGGTGTAGACCACCGGTTTGGGAGGACATACTCAAGCAAGCGAAGAAAGTTGCTGAGGGTAATGAGAAATGATAGTGTTTAGCTCTCTTTTGTCGGAGTTGGTATACCCAAATACAAAAAACAATGCAATTTAATGATCAAGCAAGATATCACAGTAACAAAGTAAATGGCGTCAATTTGTAGTTTATTCATCCTAATTAAGACTATCGCCAACCAAGTCCAGATCTTATTAATGTGGCTGTACTGTCTTTTAACCTCTATACCCATCCCATCCCAATCCCATCCATTAAAAACTACTCATCTCTAGAACCTTCTAACAACCGCCCTTCGTCCAGGATATGTCGGCGCGACTGTCGCGTTTGTCACGCCGCCGTTGGGTAGAAGGACGGGGATGTCCTTGGCGCTGGGGGGATGCTTCAAGGCTTCTTCGATGGGCATCTCGCCGCCGTGTTCTTCCATGACGGTGTGCTCGGGTTTGGAGGGGGTTGGGTGCTCCATCATTGTGGGGATGTGTTCTGGTGCTTGTTCTGCTGGAGCTTCGGCTGCTGGGTGCTCAGCTGCTGGGGCCTCGGCGGCGGGAGCCTCGACTGGGTGTTCTGCGGGAGGTGCTTCGACGACGGGATGCTCCGCGGGGGGTGCTTCGGGAGCTGGGTGTTCAGGTGCGGCGGGCTCAGCGGGTGCCTCAACTGGGTGCTCCGCAGGTGGTGCTTCGACGACTGGGTGCTCGGGAGCTGCGGGTTCCTCCACGATAGCCGTCTCATGAGCGGGTGGCATTGGTGTAATGGCTGTTGTGACGGTAGCTGGCTCATGACCCTCAGAGATGACCACGACAGGATGTTCAGCGGGTGGTTCAACGACATGCTCAGGAGGAGTCTCGACGACAGGATGCTCAGCAGGTGGAGCGACGTGGGTAGGTGCTGGTGCGACGACATGCGCGGGAGCTTCCTCGGTAACGGTGTGGATAACAGTGACGTGAACAGGCTTCTCAACCTCAACGGTATGAACCAGTTCCTCAGTGACTGTGTGGACGACCTGGACTGGTACCTCGACCGGCTTCTCAACGATTTGAGTGTGCACGACGGGGACCTCGACGGTGTGTTGAACAGGAACTTCAACGACCTGGGTGACGGGGACCTCGACAGGCTTCTCGACAGGAACTTCAACGACGGCAGTGTGAATCAATGTCACGGGTTGTTCAACAGTCTGGTGGATAGTCTCAACAACAGTGACAGGCTTCTCGACGGGGACCTCGTGGACGGAGGTTTCGATGACGGTGACGGGTCTGTCAACTTCCACAACGGCAGTGTGAACGAGAGTAACGGGCTGCTCGATGGTTTGGTGAACGACTGAAGTCTCAGTAACCTTGACCTCCTTCTCGACCTCGACGACTGAAGTGTGGACCAATGTCACGGGTTGTTCGATGGTCTGGTGGACGGTCTCGACGACAGTAACAGGCTTCTCAACTTCCACCTCTTGAATAGACGTGTGAACAAGTGTGACAGGCTGTTCAATAGTCTGATGCACGACCGAAGTTTCGACAACAGTAACGGGCTTCTCAATCTCTACCTCATGCACAGAGGTTTCAACCACTGTCACAGGCTGCTCGATAGTCTGATGAACAGTCTCGATAACAGTAACCGGCTTTTCGACTTCCACCTCGTGTTGCACCGTCTCAATAACGGTAACAGGCTTCTCGACTTCGACGTGCACGATAGACGTGACAGGGACCTCAACATGCTCCGTCACAGGAACCTCGACGTGCTCTGTGATAGTAGCATGTTGCACTTCAGTAACGACTTGATGTTCTGTCACGGTGACATGGACTGTCTCGTGGACCGTCTCAGCGGGAAGGTGTACCGTCTCGGTGACAGGTTCGCAAACAGCTTCAGCAGGTGGTGGGTTTGGGTTTCGGCGCCAGAAGGGTGGCGAGGCGGTCGCGAGGCCAGCCAGGGTCGACACGGAAAGGAGTGTTGAAGAGCGCATCGTTGACTGATTAGGGAATGTGAATAAAACTTGCGATACCAGCTCGCGCGGACAGACAAAAAAAAAGAATGAAAGATTAATTAACGACTGTAATTAAAGAATAGAAAAAATTGTTGATACACACACCAGGCGGATAAAGAGAAAGAGAGAGAAAAAGGGAAAGAGGCTAAAGAGGAGGGATAAGAAGAGGTTTATTCTTTCCACTTTGGGGTCATGATGTTTTGTCGCATGGGCCCTCTTGGTGAAGTGTTTTGACTATGAGACGTGGCTGCGGTTCGGCAAGTGTAATCCGTGCAGTGTTTCTGCCCGTGTCGTATAGCAACATGGTACGATGGGGATTCATCCAGTCTCATCCCAGCTTTTCTTTCAGGCATTGTGTGTTGATGACGACCAGCTCGGAAAGTGCTCGTGCCGTCACCAAGAGTTCGAGGCCTCAAGGGGTTCAGACAAATGTGTTTGGAGGAGGTTCTTGGCGATTGGGATCTCAGTCTGCACCCAAGCGTACAACCCTTGCCTGAATCCCAGGCGGAGAGATGAAACCCCTGTTGATAATAGCTTATCGTACCTTATCGTACCCTTTAAGCTTATGATCGTTAACATTAACCTATGAAACTCGACACCCCCGCATCTTCTTGGCGAACCCCTGGCCGCAGCGGAAGCCTCTGGTCCCGGCCATGGCGACCCGTTTCGATGTTTCAGCCTTTTTTTTTTCTTGGGGAAAATAAATACCTGATATCTCCTACCCAAGATCCCGTGTTTTTCACCAGCGTTTGGGAACAGCTGTCAGGGTTTCAGCTTCTAACTGGAATGAGAACCTCCCGCCAAGATGAGCTTGACATGTGTGTAGGATGGACGGGACAGGTTTGAGATTGATTGCTGTTAAAAAGGGCTTTGACCCGCCTTGCTTTTTACTTTTTTTTGCTGGTCGAGTCAGTGTTGCGATGGCTTCACTGACGGAATTGATTGAGGCCCGACGGACTTTATCGGCGCGACAACCAGGACCACGGTAAGCACGCGTCAATTGAAGTCAGGTACCAGTGTAGTAAGAGGCAACCCATCTTGCCTGGTCCTAGAAGGGTTACGTAACTCGCAAGGTCTACTCCAAGTAAAGACGAATTGCACTGCCGTTATCACGTAGTATTATAACTTAATTGCCAAGATGAATATTCATGCGCGACCAAGCTGTATCTTATCGCGAGTTCTGTAAGAACTGGGGTCAAAGAGTTGGAGAAAAGATGAAACAACCCCACTGTAAAGTTTTCGTCAGCAGGAATTGGCCAATTGGGTGCTTAGGATTGAAAAGGGTCTTAGGATATTCAGTTTCGATAGGGTAGGTTCAGCTTCCCAGGGTATTCTCGCTATTTAGTCTATTAAAGAAGATAAAATCAGTATACAAAGCAGTGTGTAGTAAAATAGAATAGTCTGATACATTTTACTATCATTTTAAACTGTAAGATGAAGTAGTTGTGAGTCAAAAACATGGAAAAAATAATATCGAAGATACAAATGCCCAGCGGTAGGTAAGCAGGCTTAGAGCAGCAAATTCGCTGTGATTTTCATTGTTTTACTTCAGTCGATCGCCACTGTGTTATCCGTACCTCCTCAACATTGTATATCTATATTGTTTGGAAATAACGTAAATCTTTTCTCTTGGGGCAAAATAAGAGTTACAGATAGACTATCGCGAGATGGAGGTGCGGGTAACAAACAGTCAGGAAATCGAGGAGGGACCTGGTCTCCACTTCGCAATCTTATCACAAAGTGATAAGATAGTCGATAAGGTCCATACGCACTACCCACATTAGTATGGGACCAAAAGTACCGCCACCGATAAGCAAAATACTTCTCTCGTAGTGCAACATATACTAGTAATGCAAGTACCGCAATGGCTATCAGCTAGAATCTCTGCGAGACACCCCTTGTTTACAAAGAGGTTGAATCCATTGCCAGTACAATACCATGAAACCTGCCACTTAGTTGGTGAAGATTGAACTACTGAGTGCTCGTATTGAGCTCAGGCAACTTTCAAAGAGAGGAACGACGCTATTGATGACATCCATTTCCAACTGTGTGGCACTGATGACACTCCATGTCTCGGATGGCCCGGACCAATCAGTACGTTGAGAGATGCTTGTAATCAGCTCACCTGGCAAAGCGATATCGTATCGAAAGATCAGCTTATCCACGTGGTGGATTGGCAGGTTACTGGCCGATATTGCTGTTTCTGCAATGGTATATCAACAACGATATGTTTCTGCAAACAGATAGTAGTGAGGATGAAGGAGCAGCGTAATCTATTGCAACTATCTTCTTGAGTGGGGAAAATCTCAACGTGGTGATAAACCCCTCTCTGTCTCAGCCACACTCATTGAACCGCCTGCGGCTTCTGGTGTGCCTTAGCATAAGCAGCCAGCTTGTCAAAATCCTTGCCCGCACTAGATCTCCCAAGTCTCTTAAGAGCCTTAACAGCTGGCCCAATAGTAGCCTCCCAAGATAGATTTTCCTTCTCCACCGCTGCCGCGTAATTCATCAACCACTTGAAGTCTGGAGAGTCAAGAACGTACTCAATGGCCGTTGCAGCATGTTTATCCGAACTTTCGTTCTCAACAAACGGCTCCGCACATCTCTCCATAAACAACGCCGTCTTCTCATCTGTGTCGAAAGCAGCCTGGATATTCTTCAGAACATCGTCTTCGAAAGGCCGATACTCCCTCGCAACTCTGTCCTCGTTGACTTCCTTGAAGAACTGTGGGATCTTGGAGCGATCGGCTGGGCCCCCGTTCACCCTGCTCTGTTGAAGCTTCTGGATGAAAAGAGGGTTATCCCAGCTGAGGCTCCTTTTGTTGTAGGCAGTAGCGACAGGCTCGCTCTTTCGGATTTTCTGTATGTAGTTGCGAAGTGCCTTTTCAACGGCTTGCTCGAGTGGGATCTATCGCGATGTTTGTTAGTGAATGGACACGTCGAAGAAGCAACACGTTGGGGAAGCAGCTGGTGTTCATACCTTATCTGCAGCAGCCTGCAGCATCTGTGCGATATCCGTGTCCAACATTGGGATGTTAATTTTCACCAAATGAACCTGCACACGCCTCACAAGGCTCTTCTCAGAGATCTCTTCAAAAGTTGCTCGGTTGAAAAAGTGATAGGCGATGATCTGATGCATTATGAGATAGACCACATCCCAGGACTTGACCCGGCCAAAGTCACCGTCGGGACGATTAGCAAGCACAATCTTCTCATGCGCCGCTGCTTTTTGGTACACATTCGAAAGAACGTTCTTGTCGACCTCGATGTACTTCTCGTCTAAATTGGCCTTTGCTTGGGCTAGTCGTTGGACCCATTTGAAGTATTCTTCCGAGTTCCAATCGTCCTCTTAAAGCCAGGGCTCAGCATCCCTGAGCCATCGGTTGTATACCTTGTCTGTAGTTGCTGACATTCTATGTTGGGCTTGGTGATGAATGTGAGTTTATGGAATGAATTGATTGACGATGAGATTTGGTGATGGTAATTATCGGCGAGGATCTAGAGAGTGTTTAAGTAGCCGATTAAGATATTCGATCCTACCTCTCCTAACCCTTGCACATGAAATCAGAAACACAGTCCCTCGTCTCGAGGGACGATCAGACACGTATGAGCATTTACTAGGAGCTACCTTGCCCTTCCTAAGAATTATACTTCCCCTCATATTGGGTCTCCAGGTCTACTGTTGATTTCCTGCTTAAAAGGGATATCAATCAGTTAGGTCAACTTCCTGCAACTCTCTCTTTGCAATATACTTTTCAAACACCAGGTTACCATCTCAGACAATCACATCGACCTCTTTGAACATACATCAAGGTGATATAGCCCGATCTTGAGTTATCAATCTATTAGTATAGAGACCAAGCGATGTGCATACTGCATATGGAAAGGCACAAATGCATATTTATATTTAAGCTTGCCGCTAACTTATCGGTAATTGAGTAGTACCGGAACTAAGGATTAGTAATTACGAATTGCATGTACTGGTCCATAGCTTTTGACGATCTGCATCTTAGAAAAGCTTAGCTATCTAAATAGCATTCACATGACTCGAGCTTACGAGACAGTGTGACCTCTACCATACCCTCCCTTCTTACAAGTTGTAACCCCAATCTCCAATTTAAATGGGGATAAAGTCAGAAAAACATCACACTGGACATATGCCTCTTTTGACATCTCATATTCATGACAATGAGTTATGATCTTCGATGTTGTCGTCGCGTCGATGATGGTATCGGAACGTGCCGAGGAAATTGACAAGTTGCGGTCCAATTACGCGTCGCGTGGCTGACGATGGTCTCGACACTAGTCAACGCCATAAGCCCCTAGACCAAAGCGTAACGTCAGTGCAGCTTTTCAAGGGGCAAAGGATCTCGCAAGTCCCGCTGCTTTCTTATCTCCCTTTTTATTTCCCCATCTTCATCCACTTTCCTCCACTCTCAATTCGACGACTGAACCAGCATATCATCATCATCAACACGTCAATCGCAGACACAGTGGCATGGTTTGCCAGTTCTTTAACGCTCTGTTTTCTTTTGTCCGTCTCCTTTGATTGCTTTTACATGACCGACACACCCGCGTTTCCCGGTTGGTGAGACCTGCAGCGACGATCAGACTTTCTGATGCCACAATCTAAGGACTACGGCAGAACAATCGTTGCACAATCCTTGTCACTCGCGATACTTTCAGGTATCTTCCTGGGTCTCCGTTTATATTGTAAGGTCATTCGCAGACGAGGGTTCTGGTGGGATGATCATGTCCTCATTGCGTCATGGGTGAGTTTCCATGTCCAGCTTGCCTGCTTTTCATCTACACTCATCAAGCTTTTTGACATCGGGCTTACCCAGGTAGATCTCTTTTGTCATCTCAGTGGCTCTCATAATCTCCGAAGTTCCACTAGGCTTTGGTAAGGATATCACAGAGGTTGATCCTGCAAACGTACCGACGATAGCCCTCACTGGAACGATATTTGGTCTATTCGGCGTGTTATCTGCGTCATGGAGCAAGACATCATTTGCGCTGACCCTCATAAGGCTGGTGGATGGTTGGATGAAGTGGTTTCTATGGCTTCTGATTGTCTCCATGAACATTATTATGAACCTGGTGATTGTATTTTCTTTCATCAAATGCACCCCTGCCGAGAAGGTCTGGCGGTCGAGTGTGCAAGGAACGTGTTGGAATCCGCTGGTTGCAACATATTATAATATCTTCGCAGGAGGTAAATCGCTATTCCTTATAGATCCACCTTTACTAATTTTTCGAAAAGCCTACTCCGGAGCAGTCGACCTCGCGTTGTGTATCCTCGCATGGATGATTATCTGGAAACTCTCGATGCGAAAACGTGAGAAAGTGGGAGTTGGGATTGCCCTGACGTTTGGTATATTGTGAGTCTTGAAGCAACAAAATTCGTGGTTCAGCTACTGACGACGTAATAGTGCCGCCGCCGCAGCTGCAGCTAAATGCTACGGTATGCTCGGGCTTAGCAGTAAGAACCGCACTTGTGAGTTCGTCCACTCTATCGATTGTGATGGATACTAACCTCGTTCTCATAGATGCTCGAATAAACATTGTAATATGGAGTAATGCTGAGTGTGCCGTCACTATAATGGCAGCATCGATACCCGTGATGCGCATATTAGTGCTGAGTGTTTGGCACCGTGGTCCTGAACAAATTTCGAATCAACCGCTACGCGACCTTCGGATAATCAGCACTCGGGACAAGAGGACTTTTGACAGGGACATACCGCCATCCCGTCACCAAGAAACGGCATTGGTCGATTCGAAGCAACATCACGACGCTACCTTCTTCCTTCGGGTTGAATCGGATGGACGTAGTACCGAGGGTGCCTATGGGATTGAGAGGATAGTAACGAGGGAGGAAAGGTGGTAATAATGAAGGGCTGAAGCTGTGAGGGCTAGAAAGGAAGTTATCTGCTGGTCTGAAATAGACTCTGGCTTTCTAACATTGAGCGTTTGTTACATTGATATCCATTCGTCGTTCCTTGCGAAAGTATCGAGACCATATCAGGGACGGGTGGCCGTGCCACAGGTTGATTGTTGTTATTCTTTCGCTTCGATCGTCTATTCCGTGTCTCTCGTCAATGTGCACAAGTCTGTTGCGGCAGGATGGTTGCAAGGGCGACAATTCTTGCATGGCTAGGCCTTCATGCGCAATCGTAACGGCTCGGGAATCTTGCTATTCATCCTGACCGCATATAGAGATCGCGTTAACGGAAGTACATCGGATCTAGCACCAAAAGCGATTAGTTATACTGATAGGCTTTGACAAATTTTATGGGCTTCTAATTCTAAGCATTAGTCAAGACTTCTTGGTCCACTTGAATCCACTTGAAGTGGGCGAGATCGAGCATGTAAGGGATAAAAGCTTTGACTCATTAGTCAGGCCCGTCAAATTTTGATTGAATCTTACACAGATCGCTGTGAATTGTCATGTAAGCATATTGGACGTGGCATGAACAACGGAGATGGAGCTCGCACGGTAGGTAACCTGCCTGGGTCAGCATGAATAGTAAAGTAATCACTTTTTGTACGACGTAAATATAAATGCAAATGCCTTTCGCAGTTTTTTACTACTTCTCATCCCAACCAATTCAATAGATTCGCTCTTTCAAACTCCTTAAGCATAAACACTTTACCTGTCTTTACCTTTTTAACAATATCTTACCCATGTCGCCCTCTCTTACCTGGGCCCTGGCGGCTGTTTCAGTGGCCCTTGTGTCCTCAGTTGACGGCTACAAGATCCCTCTCTCTGCGCACCAAGCTTGTCGCATCACCAACGGGTCAGAATTGCTGCCCGCCTACGACTATGTAATCGTTGGTGGTGGTACTTCGGGCCTTACTGTGGCTGATCGTTTAACCGAGGACGGGAACACTACTGTCCTTGTCCTAGAGGCCGGTATCTTCGCCCCCGACGCTGATACCCTACCCGTCTACGGTGGCGGCACACAGCGCCAACCCGAATTCAAGTGGCAGTCCGCGCCGCAGGAGAATTTAGACAACCGCACTGTTGATGTCTGGCTTGGGAAGATGGTCGGTGGTAGCTCTGGCATCAACGCCATGATGGGTTCGCGAGGCTCGGCCATGGACTACGACCGATGGGGGAAGCTGTTCCCGGAAGCCGATGGCTGGGATTGGGAAGGCATGCTTCCATATTTTCGCAAAGTAAGGTTGAACGATGAATTTTTGCAGGATTTATCATCTAACTGGTCGCGATTCAGGGACTTCGATTGAACCCTCCTGCCCCGGAGATGGCCGAGCGCTTCAACATCTCCACTAACAAGAAGTACTGGGGCAAGGACGCGCCCATCCAGGCAAGCTTTGCCAACTACCAATACCCAGGCTTGGGTAAGTACACGTGACAAGACGTTCCTGAGTCGATGCTAACCACACTTGGTAATAGAACACATGTCGAAGGCTTTCTTTGAACTCCCCGGCGTCGAAGCGGTTGAGGATAGTGGTGCTGGTGGCGCAGGCGTGTACTGGTTTCCCACTCTTATGGACCCGTACCGCTATGAGCGCTCGTGGGCCGAAAACTCTCACTATAGAGGACTTGCCCGTTCCAACTACCATGTCGCCGCCTCTTCGCCCGTCCGACGCGTTCTCATGAAGAAGGGGGTTGCTACCGGAGTTGAGTTCTACGCGGAACATGGTCTTCTTAACGTCAAGGCCAATAAGGAGGTTCTGATGGCTGCTGGCGCGATTCATACCCCTCAGCTTCTCCAGCTCAGTGGCATTGGACCCAAGAAGCTTCTCCGTTCCGCTGGTATCAAAACACTTGTCGATCTTCCTGGCATTGGCCAAAACTTTCAGGATCATATTAACATCGGTGCCTCAATTGTTCTTGAAGGTCTTAAGAAGATTCATCCTAACCCATCCGACATGGCAAATGGTACTGATTTCAAGAACTGGGCCGATGAGGTCTGGGCCACCAACCGCACAGGTATGTCGAGCGATCCCCAGCATGTGAGTTTGCAACTAACATTTTCATAGGTCCCTACGCGTCCGCTTATGGCAACCTCGCTGCTTGGCTCCCTCTTTCTGCCATCTCCCCTGAGCGACATCTTGAACTCGCTGCCCAACTCGAGAACCAGGACCATGCTAGTTACCTGTCCGGCGATATCCATCCCACCGTTGCCAAAGGGTACGCAGCTCAAATGAAGAACATGGCAAATGCCATGCGATCAAAGGACGTTGTCTTCGCCCGTTACCTCGTCGACGCCAATGCGGGAGCATCAGCGCCCATTCTGAACCAACCCATGAGCCGCGGCTCTGTTACGATCGACCTCAAGGATCCTTACGGTGCGAACCCTGTCGTCGACTACGGAGCGCTCCGCAACCCTGTCGAACGCAGCGTACTTGTGGAGATGGTAAAGTGGTACAGACGCTACAACTTCGAGACCTCTCTCTCTGGCCTGTCCCCCAACGAGACCGCCCCTGGCGCAGATGTTGTCTCCGATGAGGCTATCTCGGCTTGGATCTCCAAGGGTCTTTTCCCTACTGACTACCACCCTGCTGGTACTGCTGCTATGATGCCATTGGATCATGGAGGTGTTGTTGACCAGAAGCTTCGCGTTTATGGCGTCAAGAACCTTCGTGTTATTGACGCCAGCATCATGCCTTCTCTGCCTGGAGCCAATACCTGCCAGCCTGTCTATGCTGTCGCTGAGAAGGCCGCCGACATCATCAAGTCCCGCGCTTAAAACGTAGACGTGGTGGGTGTCAACACAGTATCTGGAGATGGATATGATGGATGGGCTTGGGAGGTCTGTTTTGGATGATTTGGCTCTTGTAACTCTCTGTTTGATGAGTATAGGCTCATAAACATAAGTCCACGCTATGGGTTCAAGTCAAAGTGGAGCTATTCAGTTATTAAGTGGCTGGTTACGGAGGTCTGAGTGTGATTAATGGCATTGGGAGTATCTGTAGTTAATCGAGGACTGGTTGTTTGCCATCGATTTGTGCCCTTTTGAAACTTATTTTCAAATGGAACGAGCCTTCAGCCAAGCATTGAAAGTGAACACTGGATAGTAGACCCCCGTCGGTGGAAGAGACGGCGTAAGACGGGGAGGGACCCTGGTGAGAGACGGTGGAATTAGAGGATTCAAGGTACGGGGGGTTATGCTGAAGTTGCATAGTGGTCAGAAATATACTCTGACTTTCTATAACGTGAGTACGTATTAACACAGCGTAGCCATGCATTGTAAGCTGGACGGGACTGTCAAAGCGGCCGCTACGCTAGGAGCCAAGGCCAGTTGGCTTGGATTACATTCAGATTGTCTGGTTGTCTACGGACTCTAGACAGCAATACTTGCAAACGGAAGCACGAATATGCGGGCGGAAAGAACTATTCATTGTCTCTGATATCACCAGCGTATCATAACAGGAGGAGCTGCATATACCAAGCCGCGGCACACGGGATTAAGCGGGCCGTGATCCTTGGTGTGCAGTCGTATGCATGGCCCCCATCCTGAGAGGGGTAGTTGAGCTGAAAACCATCACTTTACTGAAGGTCCTCACTCTGGACGGGCTGACAGGAAGTTGTAAAACAACAATGGATCATTTAGTCACTCTACTTACGACGCAAATCTTCATGCGTGGATTAAGAATAACCTGTACAATTTAATAACCCCCAAAACATTGAATAGAAAGAACAACCTGTGATGAGCAGGCCGAGTACCACTTTCTTGCATTTGGGGGCGGTCAGTATATTCGTAAACCGATGCGCAAATTCTTATTAAGTCCGCATTGCGGGCATCTTTATCACCAGATGTGTCATAAGAAAACGCCAAGTAGATGCGCAAATTCACGGCGTATAAACTTGGCGGAGGTCAAAGTGTGCAGTTGGCAACTTGGCGTAAGCAGACGTGGGGAACTTGGCGACCAGAAAAAGACAAATCTCCTGCTCTGACGTGGGGAGAAACCATAGTTCACTTCTCACCATTGTGACAAGTGTGTGTTGAAGTCGTGTATCTGCAGATGAGAGATGTGATTTGGGAGAAGTACCACATTTCAGCAGGACCAAGAAGATAAATGGAGAAACATGTGGTCTCGTGGGAAAGTCGTAAGTAACAGGAACAACGAGCTAAGGGCGATAACAAGAGGAATAAAAAAGTATAAGATGGCGACTTGCCCACGCCAGCTGTCTAAATATTCTCTTTACTAAACAAGCCAACTTGAAACCCATCACTCCTCACTTCCATACACATTCTAAGCTATCTTCAACACACTATGCTCTTCAAATACATTCTTCCAACTCTGCTGGCCTCTAAGGCTGTAGCCATCCCAGTTGCAGATAATGATCAAGATCTTGTGCTTTTCAAACGCAACGACATCCTTGAAGCTCGCGATCTCGAGCTCGCAGATCTACACGGCGTCAACCTGACCGAGAGTAAGTCATCCTTAAGTGCCTCTTCCTGAACATCAATTCTAACGGTCACCAGTGTACAAACACTCTATGTTCAAGCGCGACGACGGTGACCATATCGTCGTCTGGGTCGCCCGTAGCTTCACTGAGGAAGAAACTAGCTTGACCAAGCGCCAGGGTGCCCGCCCTGGTAGAGAGAGCGGCTTTGACGGCGACCTAATCTCTGACTACTGCCGCGACCACAAGAGACAGAACCACGCGGGACCAAACGGGCCTTACTCGGGTGGTGTGCAGGCTATGTATCGCTGGGCTCGCGGCCACAGAGGTGGTAGCTGGCCTTTGGCAAAGAGCTGGGAGAATCTAGTTATTGCCGGCTCTAACAATGGCGCTAACGCTGTTTACAAGGCCAGGATCGTTAGTGGTCCACCTGATGGAAGAGTTGGTACTATGGATGTGCGCAACAATGCGGACTGGACCCAGAACAGGGCGCGTGAGTTCAGTGGTCGTGGGTGGAGGGCTTCGTCGAAGGGAGGAGAGACTTGCCTCGTTAATTCGCGTATAAACTATGAGATTGTCAAGACTGACCTTCGCTACTAAGATACTATTACTCTCCGAGAGGCGAAGAGAAGAGAGTACCCTAAGGCCGATAGTCGCAAGATACATGTTTTTGAGTCTAGCTATCTGTTGTATTTATGATGCAATCTAGCACCAAGGATGGTGTCTGTGCGTTTGAGATTCCATAGTTGACAAATATAGCCATGAAGCGCCCTGGCTACATGGATGAATGAAAGGACAAGGCGACAGAGTATCCGCAGCCAATATGTGATCTCAAAGACTGGTTACCAGGAACGGCTTTGATGGAGTGACTACATAACTAGATGGTTGGTAAACTTGTGTCAAAGGTGAAAGTCAAACCAGACCGGTACCCAAGTACTTCTAATCTCTCTCGACATGCCTGAGACCACCCACCACGCCGGTAAAACGATTGAGGCAACCAGATACTCTTCAAAGATGTTGCACTCGAAAGGGCACCACTTTCAAACTCCCGTTCCAAGGCCGAAATCATTGCTTCGTCTGGGTTTTCTAACTCTACAACTCCCATGAGTTCGCGAGTCAAGGTCAAGTGTTGAAGGGTCGTTGGGAGTGTAGGGCCAATCTGTTTAGTTGCAGGAAGAGTACGCGACGTAACAAGAAGTGTCCACGGAATGCACAACGTTTTCAGCCTACTCATTCTTGAAAGCTGTGTCAAAGATTCTTGAAAGGTAAATTCTGGGTTCTCGTACTCGCCTTGCGATAACGCAGGTGACACCCAAGCTGTGATATGTAGGTCTTCAAGCGTATCGCTGACCTCGAGAAAAGCTTCTGCCATGGTGTCCAGCATAATAACGTCTACGTTGACATGTCTGTCAAGGTCAGGGCGATAGTGCCAGTTATACCGCAAAGACTTGAGGTTTTTCGTCATCGACAAAATGGAGGCAAGGTGACATTCCCGTAGCCTGTAGATGTCCAACGATGTTAAGAAAGCTGGATTGGGAGGCGAAGGGCCTGGCCAAGTAAATTGAACCGGGTTGTCGATTGACACTGAAAGGCTCCGGATATTTGGTAGATAAAATGCCGAAAGTGTTTCTGCCGTATTTTCCGGATCCAGGTTTGGTTCACCTGCAATCGTAGATGCAATTGACAGGTCCTTCAAAGACTGAAGACTTGGAGATGACCAGTGCGAAGGATCTCCAGTTGTAGGACAGAGAGATAGTCGAAGCACGGCCCTCAATGTTCGTGTCTCTTCAGTCCAATTTATAGACGCAGAGAATTTGGAGAGGCCTGGAAGAAGAGATAGAAGGAGAGCCATAGTGCCATCAGCCCATTCTTTATGGACTTTGTGGATCACGTACAGGTCGTTGTATGGCTGGTCGTTTTCCGGCACTTCCAAGTACGCGTGTGCATTGGAGTAGAGGACATTTATTATCCACCTATCTGCAATGGTCTGCGAGATGCCCGTTCTCTTGACTATTGTTGCAAGGCGATCAACAGGAAGCGCAGGAATGTCGGGTGGTTCCGGCATTTCATCCGAATCGGGAGGATCGTCACGATCAACGTGGTCGTCGCCATGGAATTCAAGGCTTCGGACATGGTTGCAAAGCTCTGGCTTCTCGAGGAGTGTACGAAGAAAACAAAGTGATTGCACGATGGGCGGATAATATTCTCGAACCCATGATATCTGGATTGTAGAATAAAGCAGAGGCTGAGCAAGATTGCGCAAGTCTCGACTCGTCTTGCAAAGGTTTGCCAGGTCAGCTGCTGGAAGATATCCAGTTATCTTGAGCTGGAGTTCTTGAGGGCAGTCGAGAATCGAAGGTTGCTTCATCTTTGGATGTGATACGATGTGAGGAAAGATGCAAGAGCGAAATTCATCAATGCTTTTCAGAAGAGCTGTAGAGTGGTAGACCCATATTTACAGTGATCGACAGCCTGACATTCGTAGGCGCTAGAGCCTGAAACATGACCTATGGGATGATTCAAGCGCTAAATGTGACCATAAAATACCGACTATTCTAGAAGAGTCCTACATTATTCGCCGTCCCAAATGATCCTGTTCTTGGTACACATTTGTATTTGACCTATTCTCTTAACACCCCCTGCAATTTTGCGCAACTTGTAGCCCTCCGCCCTTTCTCCGTTACCGATGTACGTCACATCTTGGTCCGAGACGAGTAAATTACAGCCCCACATGGTCTAGAATAATGTTAGCCAGTTGTTCGGTTGGTGGCCCAGGGAAATGTCCCACTCACCCTACTATCCTCGCCGCTCATCTCGGTCCCGCAGGGAGGAATGATAATGTAACCATTTCCCCGTGGAACAACCGTAGTGACGCGCGCTTTGGGGGCTAAATCGGGAATTGACTTGTCGTTTGTCATATAATATTGATGAAAGGCATTAACCTCGCCACATTTCGCCCGGTTTTTATGATAGCTCTCCGGGTTTTCATGAGTCTCGGGATTGGCAATGACAATATCCCTCCACATGGTACTGCAGCGGTCCAAGGCAAGACGAACGGGACTATCAGGCCATTGGTTGATGAATCCACTCCTTCCTTTTTGTGAGGAGGAGAGGATGATTTTGTTGTCAAAGGCGAAGATGGTCATGACAGAAGGAAGTATGGACGTTTCAGGTTGAAGATCATATTGATCCGCGTCCTTTAACATCTCTTTGTGTGCATTTTGAGCCATCATCCTTAGTTCGCCATCTGGAATGGATGACACTGGTTCATTGAACTCAAGATATGAGCTCCACACCCATCTGTGCTCTGACTCCCGTGAACTGGTCGATTGAGTTGCAAGCCCATAGTCTAACCGAATCCCAAGAGCTCCCTTTGCAGGATGTTTAACGTCTAGGTTGGCAGCATGTAGGCTGTACACAAAAATGGACAAAAGCAAAAGTGCAGATGCACGAAGAGTGCTTAAGGAGAAAATCATAATGGAGGAAATCTGAGGCTAAAAGGAATTTGTCTACATAAACTCACAACAAAAGAAGGACATCACAGGACTAAATATAAGTTAAAAGCTGGTATAACACGGAGAAGTGATTGGAAACCTCTGTTCGTCAGCTGGAGGCCATTTTACGCCGAGAAGACAGCCATAACCCTGCCTCAGATGATATGGGTAAGTCGAGATCATCGTCGTGAGGATCACACCACTCGTCTCATTCAAGATTAAAGGGTGAGTGTTCTTCAACAGAATCATCTGCCGAGAACCCGAGATGTCTGTTGGTTGTTGGTTCTAGCAAAAGCTCGTATCAACACCCACATCGCAATGAGTCGTGATTGGTTGTCGTATAATTGAGTTTCCATGCAGTAATCACAGCGCCTACTCAACTTATAACCGAATTCGCAATGAGGCTGTACGTGAGAACCAACAACCAACAGACA